>APFE030489511.1:17569-75839 GCA_000404065.3 Pinus taeda
ATAATACTAGTGATTACCCCATACTATTGTAGTTATACCCCTTATTAATATTGTTGTGCCCCTATTGCCCCCATATTGTTATTATTGTGCCCCATAGAATCCCTCTATTGTTATTTTTGTGGCTTTATATTATTTATTGTTAGGTCGGCTAGATTATATTGTGACTCCGTAGACTCCTATATATAGAAAGGAGGTTTTGTCATTTGAATCATCCAAGAATTGTTCATTTATGTAATGTAAAGGAGGTTGCCCACTCGAAGAGGTTGAATTCTAAGGCGTTGATCTATCTTTTCTATCTTTTCTTGAGCTGGTTTCATAACAGTTACAATCTGTATGAAGTTTCTAAATGTGAATTTCTTATGAAATTAATGGTTGTAAGTAAGGAAAAATGCCATTATGGATTTCGATGGCTTCCATGGGTTGCCTCTTAAGTTTTAGATATTTATTTTGCTTCTTAAGCTAGCTTACTAAAGCTAATATATATCCCAACACACATAGAATGCAACCATTTGATAATGAAATCGATTAATTGTGAGCCCTTATGAATCCATACAACCATTTTATTATTGGTAGAGGTGCTATATGGAGCCATACAAAGTTGTGTATGTCATGTCCATGTCGTTTTGGTTTTCTGGGAATTTACATTATGTTTGGAGATTCTCAAGATGAATATTTGTGCTGTTAGATGTCAAGTTTGACCCAAAATCAATGAATTTCTCCTCTAGTCTATCTATTTGATATTTGTGAGGTAATTCCTATGGTTCATAGTAGTATCTTATCTTTGTGGATTGACTTATTTTTACTGATTTTGAAAACCATGTCAAATCTCATTGGTGTCGATCAATAACTATTCCATATGTTCAAGTAAAGGCTAATCATATTATGTGTTATGTAATTTCCATATTAAATAGGTCCAAATGGCTTAAATTTAAGTCAAATGGCTATTATATATATATACATACAGGAGCATTGCCTTACATTTCAACCATGAGTTGAAGCATAGGTTGATATAATTGATAAGAACAAGGGAAGGCTTACTAAACTTTGGTTGTTATATTTGAGCTTTGCATAGAAAGAAAATATAAGCACATGTTTTCAAATAATTTTGTAATACCTTTTGTATCCTAATCTTAAACATATTTACAAGATTTTAAGAATCGTAGAAATCTCTCAACAATCTATGTTGGTGAAATAAAATCTCTATAATCTCACCATTTTTTGATGATAGGTATTAGAACTAATTTATTCCAATGCACTTGTTGAGACCTATGGTGTAAGAACTCGAAGTGATTATAGAAGTGGGAAAGAATTATTGTTAGTGTTATAGAGAAATAGAAAATTGACAATAACATGGAGTTGTCTTGAAGAAGAAGAAGATTTTGATCTTAGGATAGATCAAGTAGAGTAAAACATTTTTACATTGAGAATGATGGTAACACAGTTTTTGATAGTAAATTGTATGGAAACACTTTCAATAGAACTAGTTACTTCCCAAAAAGTGTGACCACTAAATCTTTAACATGACATTTTTTCATTTTTTTCCCTTTTCTAGTCATAATGGAAATTAAACCATTATATATTTATTTATAATCTCTCAATATATTTTAAATTGTGTTCTATCTAATCTAATTTATTCTATCTTTCACCCCATTTAATCCAATTTAATCTTAAAAAAAACCAAAAAAATGTTTTATTTATTTCTTATTTATTTAAGAGTAACTTTGAATGGTGTATAAAATATATTTTTCTCACTTTGACAAAATAAATATATCACCACAATGATATATCTGTCATATTTCTTATTCAACTAGTTTGAAGGAAAACATATTCTAATGCCCAATTTTGAAAGTTGGGTTGGAATAAAAAGGTTATATTGAATTTCCTTTTCACTTAGGTTTATGATATTGTTTATTGATTATATATATATATATATATATAATATATATAATTTGAAATGGTTTTTAAAGAAGAATTATATTTAGTAAATAAAAATTATAAGGATGTAAAATTTATTTTAAAGCATAAAAACTTTGCTAAATTTTACTAGTTTTTAATATGCAAATTTTAAAATGTTTAGGGATATTTTGTAAAAAAATCAAATTTCAATGTATTTAATACATATACATTCTCCATAAAATTTTGGTGATTTTTAAGGTAAAACAATTTTATCTTATAAAATTTGGCAAATAATTTTTACAAAAAGATAGAATTGGAAAATGTGTTGTTTTTGGAAAAAGCATGGAGAATTAACTCATCTATGAAATTTAACTCCTAAAATTTTCATTAACCGTAGTATAGAAAACAATGTTTCGATACTTACCTTGTCATAAAAGAGTGTCCTATTAAAATATCATCACCTAATTTGTTTATTAAATTGTCTATATTTGTCCGTTGGACATGTCTCTTAGTATCATGTGCATTCCATATCTACAAATAATATTTAGAAAAAGTTTGAATCAATCTATCAAAATAGTTAAGGCTATTATATCAGTGGATGTTACACCTTGTGTATATACATTTTGCACAAAATTGAGCATGTCCTTTAAATATTTTAAATACTTTTATACACAAAATGAGTTTACATTAAGAATGTATCACTCTCCTTGTGTCAATTTGTATGCATTTTCTATATGAAATAAACTCTCTTAGGTCACTAGGGATTTACCTAGCTTAAAAAAGAGACCAATGCTATATTCTTAAAATAACATAAATTTCCTACTCAATATTACTAACAATATTTACTTTTAATTATATACTCAAGATCACAATTATTTGTACAAAAAGAACTGTATTTAACAATAAAATAATGCTAGAATTATTATAGCAAATTATTTAAATATACTCCCCAATCAAGTTGACACATTAATAAAGTGCATGACAATGGATGGGGGACGGGCCCTCCATCGTCACCCTGCTCCACATGGGGCATTCAGGGTCATCCCACTGTAACCACCCCACCCCACATTTACCCGCTTTTACAAGTTCTCTAGGGTAAACATGAGATATAAGTAATTATGATATGACTCGAAATCCAAGTTCTAGTTATGGAAGTGCTGTACACTAACCATAAACTTATTAAAACCTCTCTGAGACAGCAGATCACCTAGGTGTTAGACAACAACTACTGGTGTTTAGACCCTGAGCTGGAGCTTTCTTTATTCCTGACCTCATAGCCGAGTTGCATACATGCCAAGCTGTGCATGCAGCCAAAAGGCTCCAACCACACACACACACCTTCTGCCATGCAATTGTAATAGAACTTTCTCGATTCAAAGGGTGCGATTAGAACCCCTGATCCATATTTTTAGGAGCGATTCTAGACCAACTACCCAGAATTTCCCAAAATCCTCCAAAATCACCTTAATCACCTACAATAGTCATCACTTATAGTTCTTAACTCAATTCATACTCAAAATTATCAAATACATGAAAATCATTTAGATAAACACTTTGTAGTCAAGGTACCTATAGGGCATAAATGAACAGTTTCATCAAGTAATCACCAAGAAGGCTTGCTTTCCTCTCTTACTAGCTACAATAACATACTTTACCATATGCATTCATATCAAGTAATCAATAAATCATTAAACCATGGAATGGGTCCATAGCATGAACACATCATAAAATAGGAAATATATCACACATGTAACCAGAATTTAACCAGAATAGAACCATGACAAACCGGTCATAAAATCATACATAAAATCATAGTGTATGCTCATTAATGTCAATAAGAATCAATATATAAATAGATATGCAAATTACAACCAAGTCAAGGTATTCCATGTACCACCTAACCATATATTGGAATGAACCAAAACTCTCTTTCATCCAATCAACCATGTGCAATATTCCAATCATAAATGTGGGATATCATGGGACAAACCAAAATGAAACCAAGCAAGGCATCCAGAGGCCAAACCTCCTCAACCCTTAACCACAATGATTTCACCTAAACTGGTCCAGAAATCACCAAACCAAAACAAGCTTGGATGCCTCAGAAGTTCTTCACCATACCTAGAGGAATTTTCTTGTCTCCACCCACCTGTCAAGGGATTCCTAGAGAAACCCATCTCCACCCCCAAGCCTTGGGATTTTCTTGATACCACCTCACTTAGATCCAAAATTTTCTAGAAATCCAAAGCTCAACCAAGAATGAACCCCATCACACCATGTCTATCCACAAAATGGTAAGGCAAGGTTAAAACCAATGTCAATCTAGGAAAATCCCATACCAATGACAAAAAAGTAATCAAATAACCAAATTCATGCATGATGCATTCAAACCCCAACAAGGAAATTACACATGTAACCTGTTGCCTACAAAATGTTCCTATTGTTGCTACTCCTCCAATCTTATCCTTGTGTTCCCTTTCTCTCCTTTTCTTTCCCTTTGCTTGCTTGCTTGATTCCTCCTTGTGTTTAAGTGTATGTTCTCTCTCCCTTAGAACTCTATTCCTAAAAGTGATCAAAATCTAAACTAACAAAAGTTTTCAATTATTTCTCATGTGCCTTTTTATCATTGATGTCTAGTGCCTCTTCCTTTCATTGTATTTTTTCTTTCATTTTCCTTCATTTTCACTTTAATTTCCCTTGCATGTATATTCATGTTTCTTCAGCTTCCTTTTCTCTTATTTTCCTTTATTATTTAAATTAATTTCCATTTAATGCCTTTTTCCTTTTATAATTCCAATACCAACTTCCATAGCCAATAATTAACCACAAGTGGTATTCACTATAATGTTTTCCCCTCCATTCAACTTGGAATACGTGTCCCATGACCTTGGTATTATTTTCACCTTAAATGTCCATTATTACATGGAACTTTAACCCATGTCCATTACACCCACTTTCCACCCAGCCATCATATTTAACACTCATGCAACGCGATGTATGAAATCCACCTAGGGCATTACACACCCTAGGAATGGAGTGGACGAGTATTATATACACTGAGATAGTATTATTAACTATGTTGTATCCAGTTATCACCACACTAGAATGGGGAAGGGGGAAACTTGCCACCTTGAGTTTCATTTTCCTACCTAGCTCTATTGTTTCCATTTTCATAAAGGGGGAAGGCATATGTCCTCTTGACTTCACCTACCCTGAGTAAAGACTGCATCTGAAGAATTATATTGATACTTAGTTGAAGGAGGCCACTAAAATTTTCTAACACCTAGGGGCCCATCCACTTGTTGTGGTTGATGGTTCATGGCTTGATTGGAATTTTTGGAGTCTTGGACTCTACAATTGTTAGCTCTAGTGCATTGTCTTCTTTGGAGATGTTGGGAAATAGGCATCCTTCACTGCATTCATGCTTATTCTCATTTCCATTTTCCTCTAAAACTTTGTTGGAAATTGGTTAATATTATTTGTGTTTCATAATCGTATAATTCATGTGATATAAGTCATTGCACTTCATTCCTTCTCTTGATACGCAATGATTCTCTATGTTTTAGCTTGTATTCATTCCATTATATCAACACACAAATTATTTGGACCTTAACACTTATGCCTAGGATGCACCTTCACACTGCTGCAATTGATTTACATAATTTCATTGCAGCTCTTGTTTTATCATCACTAGTTAATATGCCACAACTTAGCATCATCTGTCAATTGCAACTCACTATTATTGCTCCCAACTTTAGTATGGTTTCTTGTTATCCTTTTCTCTCTCTTGACACTCTCTTCACTAATTTTATTGAGCCTATCTCCTAAACTATGCCCCACCATCACATGAGGAGTAGGTGCAACTCCTCTAGAATATGTGAGGGGAGTTTGTGTGTTGAGAAGTGTAGCAAGAAAGGCTCAATTTGACTTAGCCTTGGTTAATTTGAGGAAATTCGAAATTTCCACCTCAACAGATAACTTGGAGGCAATTAACTAAGGTAACATGGATCGTGTCACTCATTTAACTCTATAAATTCAAGTTAGAGGGCTTGGAGTTCAATTATGCATGTGTGATTTCCAATTTATAGCAATCATATTCAGTTATTTCTAGGTGTACTCACTTAAACTAGTTCTAATATCTAATAGAACTTGTTAGAGGTTAGTTGTGTAGTGGGACAACAGTCTAACTCAGAGATCATATAGTTAATTGATAAATAAACCAAAAATAGCTCATGCATGCAAGGAATTCAAATCTCTTAGTTGTAGTGAAGTTTCCAAGTTAGTGTAACATCAATTGCAGACTAATCTTGAGTGTATAGGTGTTGCATGCAATTACTGATCAATCCTTGGGAATTGCACAATCATTTTGGAGGAAATTCCTATTGGGAAAAATACTGAGAGGGGGGAGGGGTGAATCAATATTTTAAACTCAATCTCCTAAAACTATATTCTAAAATATATACATTACTATTATTAAAGAAACATGCACATGTACACTACGTTAGAGAAAGAAACTCGTGTATATCCAATATACTAATTTTTTTTGTATGTATTATATAAGATGATTATATTTAATGATTTCATCAGTAGATTAATTAGTTTTCAGTATGTAGCAAAGAACATAAGTAAATCACAGAAAGTGAGAAACACACATAGAACACCAGGATTTTAGGTAGAAACTAAATGTGGGAGAAAACTAGCATTATTGTTGTCTCTCTCTTCTTTCTTATGATATAAAGAAAATATTTTGTACATTTGTATTGATGCATACTCTTACTATTATATAGGCACCCACCTATAGGAGGCTACAACCTCCACTCATTCTCCAATTGTTATGAATATAATTCATAACAATTAGCTAAATAAAATAAATATAAATATTACATAATTAAATATTATCTAGGTTAATTAGTCATTAAATTAAGTGAAAAGGCATGTCTAAAAGACATGCCCCTTCAGGAAAGGTTACGTTGTAAGGTATAAAAGCAAGGCCTCATTGTACATTCAAATCATCTTTTATCATCATATACATTTTTATATAATAATAAATTATTATTTAAATACCTGCGTGTATTTTTATATTAAAGCCTTCAAGATATCAATTTCGTGCATCAGCATAAGTTTTTATGTTACAGTGGTATCAAAGTCATGGCACACGATATAATCATGCGGGCCTTTGAACGTTGTTCGTCACACAATGTGCCATACATTCAAGTCCTAAATACATTGAAAATTTTAGTGAGATTCAAGAAGCATTTCAACATTTAGAAAAGTCATATGCAGAAATTAAAACATGTTAAAGGGAAATCGATAATAAGGAAGATGATAGCAGCAATGAAGAAACGAAACAAGATCAAGATGAGGACTATATTGAGAAAAAATGAGATGTACAATATCATAACAATGAAGAAGTCAATGAAAAAATAACATCTGCGACTCTAGAGAAAGAGCATGTTGTTATAGATATTGACAATGAAAAGATATTAGAGTTATCCTTGTTGAAAGAAGGTGTCAATGAAAATCTGCCATCATTGGCTCTTGAGAAAAAACAGGTTTTTGAAGATATAGAATCTATAAAAGAAGATGTAAAACAATATACAATGAATGAACATAATGAGGCTCTAGAGGCTAATCAAATGAACAACAACCTAACACTTTTTAGAGAATGCAAGGAAGGATTTAATGATGATGAAACACCTATGAATGGATATTCTAAAATGAACCATGATGTCACCAATTTGACAAATTTCATAACACACACAATAGGGTTAGCTCTAGAAGATAAAAATCTATCTATAAATGGAAAAAATTGGGGAGAAGTTGATTTAGATGGAAATATGTTATCGTTTTTGGTGGGCTCAAAGTAGGCTTTTGAAGTATCTTTAGCAGACCTGTCACAAGCATGATCTCAAGGTAGAAATGATGTCCTCTTGGAATTTCATGTGGATGAATCTAATGGAGCCAATGAGAAGGGTTCATTAATAACACTGTGTTTCCACATACCAAATAAAAATACGACATTTATTGGGAATGAAAGCTGAACTCCGACATAAATCCTTCAAGATAAAATCATACAAATGGCTAATGTTGGGGCAGGACCATCTGATGAACCAGTTGTTGTGTTTGAAGATGTTGTTGTACTTAATCCAAGGGGTCACTACACATTCGCAACAAAAGAATTGGCAGAGCGTGAACTATCAATAAGTGAAGAACTCTTCAATTCTAAATTCAAGGACAAGCTGGAGCCATTCTATCAGTGTCTCTCACTTGAAATATGTACTCAAATATTACGTGGTCTCTCAGGGGCCAAAGTTACATGGCCTGGGAAATTTCGTAGTTGTCAAGATGGTTATGCTTTGAGGGCTTCCCTTAAGGCTGAAGATGGAGTTTTATATCCTCTTGAAAAAATCTTTTTCTTCTTGCCTAAACCCTCACTTCCTATCATCAATTCTACAACTTTTAGTGCCACCACTCTAGGCTGACTGCAGTTAACCGGTGTTGTAGGGCCACACACATACGCTACTTCCACATACGTCTCTGACAATCAAAGCTTCGTGCTTGTCCGTCATCACCATGACTGGACCACCCAAACAACGTCCGACCATCTTGTCTACCTTGATTCCGCCATCTGCACATCGAATAACTATCCACTTTTTGTCTGGGCTGCCAAAAAGGTTGTCAGTTTATCCATTCCCACAGGCTCATAGTCTATTCCATTGGAACGTGGGTTGAGATTGTTCCTCCACACGTTTTTGATAATCCACAGAACTAGTCACTCATTCAATGTTAATTAAAAAAATAAAATAAAAATCGTTTGTTGCCACCATCACAAGTTATGCCTCGGTGACACAACAGGTCCATTAAAAATGGTCCAAAGGCCACATTTCATCCAATTTTAATACTGTAATCATATAAAAAATAATACCAAACAAATATATCAAAATGAAGCACTGAATATGAGACTCTGTAACAATGAAACTCAATTGAATTTATGAAGCATCAAATGATTGAATGTAGAACCCAACTAGAAACAAAAAAAAAAAATCAAATTATGTATGTGATTGTATTTAATACGACTCGCGTATGTATACACATCCTCTGTGTAACACCTGCGTATAAATATTAACTGCTACAAACTGAATCATGAATAATTATAATGTTGAATCAATCACTGAACCTTACACAAAATAATAACAAAATACTGAATCAATCATAGATCCCCACACTAAAGCATCATTGTCAATCAACCAACTCAATCATCATAGTGAGACAGATATCATCAAGAAATAGGCTTCATTGGTAGATAGGAAAAATAGAGCATAACTCATCATGTGTCATCATCAAACCATACTACAAAACCATAGAAGGTATATGAGACATAAATGAAACACATCAGAGTATGTATGGAACTACTACACTTAATACCCACATACAAATCTCAATGTATTGAAGAAATTATTGTAGAAATCATATTTTAGTTCATTAAATTGGGTCTACGTACATAAGCACAAATTAGAAGCAAACTTGCATACAGATCCTAAAATACTTGAATCAAAGTTTTGTTGTAATTCACAACAATGTTAACCATAGATCTCGACACACATTATTATGTTTAGATCAAATGAACATCATAGCTATATATCTAACATTATAAGCATAAATAGATCAAGCAAGTATTTTCGTTAGTCATCACAACCCTTTTAGATTTATCAGATCTGAACTATCTTGTTGGTTCCTTTTGCAAAAATGTTCCAAATCAAATTTCATAAAGATAGTTCATTTATTTGCATAGTTAACACCTTGATCTCCATCTCCTTATATAGGTTTAGCCTTATCCAATACCTTAGGTAAATTCATTAGTAGTGTCGTTAGTATTCTTTGATAGGGTCAAATAACCATTGTCACTCTGATTATTATGGGTCAATACCATGGTAAATACCCATAGTATTCAAATTACCATGGTTCAGATTATGTACATGACCCTTATAGGACCTAAATATGTACATGACCATTCTTCATAGGATCCGTGTATAATTTCTCAAACATCACCTTTATCATTAATCTGTATCTGAAACTAATTCCTCTTTCCATACCATTTTTAGTATCTTTATCAATCTGCATAATCATCCTTTTATCTCATTGTTGAGATCTTTATTAAGTAGGTTGTCATCCAGGACAATACATTAGCCATAATGGAAACAATCTCCCCCTTTGGATTTGATGGCAACCACTTTGGTGTTTGGTCACCATCTATATGCACCTACAAACACACCTTCAAATACCAATCATGGGAAAAGTGTGAAAAGTGTTAAATGAAGGATTCTCTTCCCCTTTGTAGAGATGAGTGTTGTAGGTATAATATGATGAGTATGAAAACTACATACTGGCCATTCTCCTCCTGAGCATATGCTAAACCTTTTGAAGATATTCAATAGAGTACATGACTTGATGACTCAACCAAATATGACATTTTCTATGACTAATGACTCTATGCTCACATGATTACATCAATTACCCAACTTGTGGGGTTTACATATTGGACCCAAAATTTTACATAATGGGATTACATATGTTACATGACTTGATCCCAATAGTCCATATATGACTAAATTTTATGTTTATTTACAACAAGGGTATTTACATGACTTTTACATAAAGAGACATATATGAAATTTATAACCAAAACAAGAGACCTCAATAGTGAGGAAGCAAGACCATGATAGTCATCAACAACCACCATACACCATCTAGGAAAACACAACATGAAAATCTTATCGCAACAACATAGAATTAAGATAAGGAAATGTAGCATCAATTTCCAAGCATCACCAATAACCAATCATCAATACGAACCATACGTTCATCATTTGCAATATATGCATCATTGATAACTAGTGAAAAAATAGCAACATATAAATTTTTAGTAGTAGAAACGTCTAGACCTCAACAAAGATATCGAAAAATACATGCTCAGGAAACCATAATGCCAACAAGGAACTATAATGACATAATAGATACTCCCCTTGAACCATCAGACTACAGTAAAACAATGTCAAAACCAGAATACCAAACATGAAATGATCAGTGCATATAGGAGGCCCCTAAATATGTGCCACTCATTATCAATCACTAAGATGTATATGCATTTGTCTAACTCAAAATACACGTATATATGCGAATGTCCGTCACATCATCCATGTATAGAAAGTAAACTGCAGAAATTTATAGTCGCAACTCCCCCTAAACATGATATACCTATTATAATAATTATCAAAGTGATGAGGGAAGAATTATTCCTAATTTCTATCTCAGATATTCAACGGAATCATGTGGAAGTGGCTTTGCAAATATATCTACAATGTGTTCTTTTGAAGGAACATACTCCAATTTGACCTTTTTTTCAAACATCTACTCTCTCTGAAAATGATATTTGATTGGAATGTGCTTTGTTTTGGAGTGCATGACAAGATTCTTAGAGATACTTATGGCACTAGTATTTTCACAAATAATAGGTACAGGTTGAGGACAAGTGACTTGAATATCTTGCAATGTGTGGATCATCCTTGAAAGTTGAGTATAACAAGATGCATCAACAACATATTTTGGCTCAAGAGTAATTAAACTAAAAGAAATTTGTTTCTTGCTGAATCATGAAACCAAGCAAGGTCCCAAATAAAATGCTCCTCCACTAGTACTCTTACGATTATCAATATTACCTGTTGAATCTGTATATGTGTAAGCATGAAGTGAAAAGTCTACATTTTTGGGATATCATAAACCAAAATCTTGAGTTCCTTGTAGATACTTGAATATTCTCTTAACTTCTTGGAGATGGGTTTCCTTAGGATTTTCTTGAAATCGTCCAACAATTCCAACTGCATGCATAATATATGGTTTTGTACCTATAACGTAGAGAAAGCTTCCAATCATAGATTTGTATTCTAGTTGATTGAATGAAGGAGAATCATCATTTTGACTAATATTGTAACCTGTTACCATTGGTGTCCATACAAGCTTGGAGTCTTCCATTCCATATTGTTTCAAAATCTGGTTGAGGTACTTGTTTTTAGAAAGAAAGATATCATTCTTAGTTTGTTGAATTTGAATACTAAGGAAGTATATTAGTTCACCAAGTAGACACATTTCAAATTCTTGCTAAATAACTGAAGAAAATCCTTGACTCATAGATTCTGCATTACTTCCAAATGTGATGTCATCTACAGATAAAACAACTATCAAAATTTTGTCTTTATCAAATTTCATATATAGGTTGTTATTTGCAAACCAATTTGTAAAGCCTTGTTGCTAAAGATACCTATCAATATTATAATACCATGCATGAGGAGCTTGTTTTAACCCACACAATTCTTGCTTATGTTTGCAAACATGATTTTTAAGATTTCCAAGAACGAACCCTTCAGGTTGTTCAATATAAACTTCTTCTTCTAGATCCCCACTTAAAAATGTAGATTTAACATCCATTTAATATAACTTAAAGTTATGAAATCTTGAAAACACAAGAAACTTCCTTATGGCTTCAAGTCTAGCTATAGGTGAAAATGTTTCTTCAAAGTTTGTCCCTTATTCTTGAGCATAGCCTTTGCATACAAGTCTTTCTTTGTTTCAAATTATTTCTCCATTCTCATTTAGTTTGTTCTTGAACACCCATTTTTTCCCAATAGCATCTTTATCATGAGGCCTTGGTACTAATTCCCATGTACGATTCTTTTCTATTTGATCAAGTTCTTCATTCATTTCCTTAACCCAACATTCATATTTGCTAGCTTGGTTCACATTTTGAGTTTCAATTGTCGATAGTAAGGCTAAGTAAAGAGAAGTTCCAACTAGAGTTCTTCTAGTTTGTATTCTTGTTTCCTTTTCACCTAGAATTTGAGATTTAGGATGGTTTTTGTGAACATACCTTGAAGGAGTCCTTTTCGATGTATCTATATTTTCATTTCCTTCTTCTCATGCTTCTATATTTCCTTCTCCTACGGACTTTTCTCTTGTAGTAGGGAGAGGTTCATCATCTATTTGTGCTTCTCTTTTGGTACTTATGGATGCTTCATCAATCACAACATCTATGCATTCAACAATCTTTCACAAAATTTTATTATAACATTTATATCTCTTTCTTCTAGAAGAGTATCCTAGAAGGATTCCTTCTTTAGCTCTAGATTCAAACTTTCCAACTTATAATCATTTTTCTTTATTTAACATTTTCTTCCAAAAATTCTAAAGTGTTTCACAATTGGAGTCCTAGAAAACGATAGTTCATGTGGAGTTTTATCACTATTTACTCGAACATGAGCTTTGTTAGGTATATCTATGGTTGTATGTGTTTCTTCTCTCATGAAGGTGTGAGCCATTCCTCACTCATCAAGCATGGCATGTGTCATTTTTTGGACTAGTATGTTCATTCTTTCTGCCCCTCCATTGTTTTTTAGGAGTCGTAGCTATGGAAAACTGTCTTTTGATGTTGTTTTGTTCATAAAAATTAAAAAACTCATATCATATAAAATCTCCTCCTCTATCAGATCTAAGACATCTGATTTGTAGATATAACTAATTTTATACCAAATCCTTGAATGATTTAAATTTATCAATGCTTCGTCTTTATGTTTTCGTAAGCGAATCGATGAGGCTCGATATTGCAACAAGAATGCTTCAACTCCCAAGGCTACCAACTTTAATTATCAACCTAGGGTTCATACAAACTTAATAGGTATCAACACTATATGTGCAGCATACAATGTGTCCTTCCTTTGTTGTCATGATGTAATGGAGTGCATGTACTGAAACCAAATCATAAACTAATTGCAGAAAACAAAATTCTCAAAATGGAAACCTTAACCTATTGCAAGAAATAAAGTACAAGGAAAGAAGCATATTCTAATTGCTTAAAGACCATGAATTAAATGTAAAAGAAACCTAAATTTACCCTATTTATCACATGTGATGATTTAAACTAACTGAGCATGGAGTCTGATCTAGGGAGTATTAACTGCTATGTGCATGTGTGAATAAAAAATAACTCTATTTTTTAATCTTTTTGTTTTATAATTGCAAATGCTAATCCTCACTCGTTCTTTGGCAGGGGAGACATGTATGGAGGAAGAGGGTTAAAATGGTATTGATGGCATGGAGGTCAAGTAGAGGTCTAATCCTAGCTTCAATGATTATTTTTCTCAATTCAGGTTCAAAACAGGTCGCTATAGGATTTCCTACAGGATGTACTATTTCTCCTACATGATCCCCTGTTTTATCACGTGATGCTATAGATTTACTATACGAAATTATAATTCATCGAATGACCAAGAAAATCAATTCCAAATTGGACGGGACAAATTTTTTTATTGACTAGTATGTCTTAGGTCTCTATTCCAAGTGGAATCACTCAAAAACACCTATGTTAACACATGATAAAAAATAACAAAAAATTACTAGTCTAAAAATCAGAAATTTGAGAACTAATGAGCTAGTAAATCCATCAGATGCCTAACCTAATCAAGTTAAAATGAATGGAGTAAATTTTGTGATTAAATATAATGTTTTTTTGATGTAATACAAGTGGAATCAACTTGATTTAGCTCGTTAGCATGCTCTAAAAAATAGAAAAAATTTATTGATAGTTGCAACAAGGGAGTTCCAGAAATCTAGATTTGGGAATAGGCAGACTAATCCAAGTAGATCAATGGTTACTATGAACTTCCAAATATTTCCCAAGAATGAAATGATGTTTGTGGTCCTACAAAAGAACTTACATCAACCATTTAACTGAATCCTACAACAAGAAATCATTAGCAGTGAATGCATAAATAGAAAGAAATAAAAACAAGAGATGCATGTGAATAAGAAGTGAAAAGAATGAAAGAAAATGATACAAAAGGGCTTTGAGGCTCCTCGGATGGCCAAGCCCAAGAAAAATGAGAGACCTATGGAGGAGAACAAGATTTAGAAGCTGAACATGACATCAATCTTCATTATTTTCATTTATACAATTACATCTCTACAAGAGAATACAATGGAGCTGCAAAAATACGAGTTCTCTTCTCAAGAACACTAATGCAAATATCCTCCCCCTAGAGGAAACTTCGACTTGGTACTTATAAAAAATTATTAAAAATCATTTCCCATGAATGGAGGAAGGTTTCCCCACCAAAATCCCTTGATTAGTGGATCTGGTTCCCAATACTAGGAATCTGCATTAAATGTAGGGAACACATTCCTAACTTTTCTCAATCATTGGAGTTCCATAATCTATGCCATAATTCCATAATATCTTGTTGATTTATTATTTAATAGTGATTCTCCTGTAGTAGGGATGAAGACCCTAAATTATCTCCTCCTCCAAATCTTCATAATCTGCCCAATATTCTCATAATATTTCACGAAAATAAATAATATTAGGTACAGATATGAAATTATTCATAAACCTTCCTAATGAATATATTAAAGTTAGAAATAAATTATCTAATGCAAAAAGAGAGGTTTAATGTGCTAAAGGATGTTCATAGTCATTAATTTATGTTTAATTTAGAGGCATGGGCCTTAATTTATGTCTAATTTAGAGGCCCATCACCAATCCAACACATTCTTGTAAAATCATTAATGAATAGTATGAAGTATTGTTCACCATGAGGAGACTTATATCTCATCAGCCCGCACAAATCAATATGAATAAGTTCAAGTGGATTATTTTAAGTACCTCTTTTAGCTTTAAACTTAACTCTAGTTTTCTTACCAAACTGGCATGATTTGCAAATGTTATTTTCAGGTGGAGAGATGTTGGGAAAGTCACAAATTTCTCACATTCTACTTGATTTGTATAATTGAGAAAAGCTAAGGTGCCCCAATATTTTCTGTCAAAACCAACTTTCTTCATATTTTCTTAAATAATAATGCCCTTATTCTCCTTCTAGGACATAGACATTGCCTAGAGTTGTTGTTCCCTCTATTATGGTCTTTCTTGTATCCAGATTTCTTACCACACAATTCATTGATCTGAAAATAACTTCATACCATTGGTCACACATTTGATTGACACTTAACAAGTTATATATTAAGCCATCAACAAATAATACATTTCCAACCTTGACCTTTTTCTTCAACAACACAGTTCCTTTTCCCTTGATAGCAAGAGGAGATATAATACCAAAAGTTACATTCTTTTCTTTCTTAATTTCATTAAAATAAATAAACTTATCTTTGTAACTTGTCATATTCTTTGAACATCCGATGTCAATGTACCATAGATTTTCTTGATCTCCTTCATACAAAGCTAGAACACAATTTTTAGTATCTGTAATTTTCTTTACCGATACCTTGGGTGATATTGTCTTATTTTCATGTTGGTAAGATGGTTTCATTCTGCTTCTACATTCAATTTCTTTATGACCAAAGTTGTAGAAAATAGAACATTAAATTTCATCTTGAAGTGGTGAGAAAAAATTATAAGATTTATTTGCCCCAATCTCATTCTTTTATTTTTTTGCTTCTCTAGTCATAATAGTTTTATAAGCAACACAGTGAATAACTTTGTGACCAAAAGTGTGACAAGTAAAGAAATGGCCATTGAATTTGGAATACTTGGGAGAATAATACTTCTTGAGTATTTCATTTGATTATGATAGGGTTGTTTTTCATGAGAAGTATTTGATACTTCATTGTTTTGTTGAGAACTATAATTATGATGACTTCTTCCTTTTACTCCATTGGCGTAGCTTTATGTACATGTTTTAAAAGATTTTATAGTTTTTTCATGTTTCACCATTAGGACTGTATCCAAGACCTATCTTGATTAGAGGAGAACATTGCACTTTGATTATTTCTTGTAAAGTCTCATATCCTTTAGCAAATCTAAAATTTATAGCCCTTTTTTTCTCAAGTTATTTTCTTAGACCCACTATTTCAAGTTCTAAATTTTCACAGTGCCTTTCCTTTTCTAGAACTTATTTCTTCAAAACTTCTTCAGCTAATTTAACTTATTCTAGACAAATTTTTAGCTGATTTATTTCTTCAACAAGAGTATTTTCTTTATACATATATATTTCCTTTTTTCTATAGCATCCAAAAAGACATCATTAGTCTCATTTACACATTTTTCTTCAAATGTCATAAGCAATGGATAATCTTGATCATATTCAAAATTCTCATTATTGTAAGAATATTGACTATCTTCATGAGTATAAAAACTTTTCTTGCTATCAAAACTTCTTTTAACATTACTTTTTGGAACATTCTTCCCTTGCTCATGATTTTATTTATAAGGACATTTAGCAACATAATGACCTACCCTTCCATAGGGAAAACATTTAAAATGAAGCTTACCTTTAAATATGACAGTTCCTACCTGAAGTTTATTCATAAAATTCACTTCTTCTTCATCTGAAATGTAGCATGTTTCCTTAAGCTCTTCGTTTTCTTTCCCTTTGTTTATAGATTTGAATATTGCTTCTCTCATATTTGATGAACCCCCTTTTCTCATCTGAAAAGTTGTTAGAGTCCCATGGAGCGATTCAATAGTGAGACTCTTCAAATCCTGCATTTCTTCAATGGAGGAGACTTTTGAATTGAAATTTGTAGTTAGCGATCTTAGGGTTTTCTCAACAACAGTAGAATATTTTATTTCATCACCAAGAACTTTCATTGAGTTAACAATATCATCTACTCTACGCAAAAAACTTGTAATACTTTCATCATCATGCATTCTAAGACTCTCAGATTGAATTCTAAACGTTTGAAGTTTAGTGCTTTTTACCTCAGTGTCTCATTTATAGCTTTGGAAAATATTGTCCCATATAGCCTTTGCAGTATTCAGATGCATGACCTTTACAAATTTGGATTCAACCAAGCTTCCTAAGAGAGAATTGGCTTCCTTTACATTGATCTCATACTGTTTCTTCCTAGAATCAACTATGGGAATGGAAGATGTGTATTGATTTCCTCCTTCAACCATTTCCCATACATCAGTTCCAAGAGCCTGCAAAAATGCTCTCATTCTGACCTTCCAAAATAGAAATTTAGTTTCATTTAAAAAGGGTGGATTAACAGAAAATGTTCCTTCTTGACTAATCATCTTGATGGATCTGCCTTTAAGTGACCAAGATTCTCCCGAGGGACCTGCTCTGATACCAATTGTTGGGAAAAATACCTGGGGGAGGGGGGGGGGGGGGGGCGGGGGGAATCAGTATAAAGTCAAACCTCAATCTATATTATGAAATATGTATGCTATTGTTATTAAATAAACTTGCATATGCACACTACTTTAGAGAAAGAAACACATGTATATCCAATTTATTGATTTTTAATGTATTCTATCAGATGATTATCTTTAATCATTTCTTTAGTAGATTGATTACTTTTTAGTATGAAGCAAAGAACATAAAGAAATCATAGTAAGTGAGAAACACACATTGAACACCAATATTTTTTGGTGGAAACCCAATGTGGGAGAAAACTACCATTGTTGTTGTCTCTATCTTCCTTCTTATGATATAAAGAAAATATTCTTTACATTTGTATTGATGCATGCTCTTATCAGTATGCAGGAACCCACTTGCAGGAGAACACAACCTCCACTCATTCTCGAAATCCTATTGGAAGGGTGCTACAACCCCCTAATATTGTTTACCATCTTCTACTCGCTGAAAGCACATACCCCCTTTTGGAAGGATGCAACCCTAAAATTCTTGAGGACCACTTTTTAGAATGTTTCAAACTAGATCCACCTATCAAATAATCATTAAACAACTTGTAGTCCACCTTTCATCACATTTTCAGACTCGACCCATATCAATAATAAATCCAAACAAATGTATCAAACTAAAGCACTGAATATGAGACTCTGTAACACTGCAAATCAATTGAATTTATAAAGAATCAAATCACTGAATGTAGAACCAACCAAACACAAAAAAAAATCAAATTTTGCATGCAGCTGTACTAAATAAGAGTCATGTATTTCCATGCCTCCTATGTGTAACACCTGCGTACATATCATTAACCATACATATAATAATAACAAAATGCCAAATCAATCAAATATACCAATACTGAACCATCATTTTCAATAAACCAACCAAATCAACATAATCAAACACAGATCATCAAGATAGAGACATAACTCATAGACAACATAAAATAGAGCAGAACCCATCAGGTGTCATCATTAAACCATGCTGCAAAAGCCTAGAAGGTATACTCGACATCAATGAAACACATAAGTATATGTATGAGACTAATAGGCTTAATACCCACGTACATATATCATTATACTGAATAAATTATTACAGAAATTATACACTATTTTATTGAACTAGGTCTGCATATATACGTGAAAAATCATAAGAAAACCTACATATAAATCTGAAATACTTGAATCAAAATTTCACTGCACTTCACAACATTTACTAAGCCCAGATCTCGACACACATTATCATATCTATAGATCTAACATTATATTCATAAATATATCAAAAAAATATTTTCATTAGTCTTCACAACCCTTTTAGATTAGTCAGATCTGAACTATCTCCTTGCTTCTTGATGCACACCTATTTCGAATCAAATTACATAAATATAGATCACTTAATTGCACACTTAACACCTTGATATGCATCTCCTTATATAGGTTTGGCCTTAGTCAATAGCTTCAGTAAATCCCTTGGTAATATCATTAGTGTTCTTTGACTGGATGAAATAATAGTTGTTGCGCTAATTACTATGGGCCAATACCATGGTAAAGACCCTTGGTATTCAAATTTCCATGGCTCATATTTTCTATGGGGGTTTCCCTTATATGACCTGTGTATGTATATGACCCTTCTTCATAGGATCTATGTATACTTTCTCAAACATCACCTTTATCATTTGTTTGTCTCTGAATTTTCATTTCTCTATCCATACCATCTGTAACGTTTGTATCAATCTGCATAATCATCCTGCTATCACACTATTGACATCTTTATTAAATTGGTTTCCATCAAGGATAAAACATTAGCCATAATGAAGATAATTCCTAAATAATAGGGGCTAAATTCCTTAGGATTTGCGCAAGGAAATGGAAGCTCAAGTGGAGGTAGAAATTGATTAAGTTTGGGTCGGAGCTTTTCATTGAGTAGAGAGAACAATTATTCACTTGTAGGTTGAGCTCAAAGGGAGCAAGAAATTGTAATACATTCTCTATTCATTTTATTAACACAAGTAGGCTTAAGGGAGTTTTATCAGTTGGTTTCCCCTAGATAAATCTGGGTACTTGTGTATGTGATTGATGCATGTTTACAAATGTTGTTCTAAATTGTGAATTAACTTCTGCAAAGAAGTAGATTATAATTATGTCTCTTGATTTATATTAAATTTGTTGAGCAGTTGTAATTCTATCACCATATTTAGGTCATCTTATGCAACATTCACACCAATCCCTTCAAGCTCATCCCAAACTCGTGTAAATATGGTGAGATATTTCTTTTATATGCCTTCCCAAAAGCTGGCATAGCTACTAGGACTCGATGAAAGAGAGGGAGAAATTATTGAATTGGGAATGCTTATGGTCCAATTTTGGTATAAGAAGAAATTGGGCCAAAAACCTACTATGGAGGTTCATCCAAGGGTCTGGATGAAGAAAAATTTCCATTGGTTAGAAAGGGAAAGAAGGGAAAAGGGAAGTAATCTCAAACCAAACCAGAACACAACTAAGGGGGCACGAAGAAAGACTTGTGCAAAATAAAATACTTCAATTGTCATGAATTCAAGCACTATGCTACAAAGCGTCCACACAAAAATTATACCAAGAAGAACTCATAAGGAGAAGAAGGTGAAGCATTAGATTCATAGTTCGAGATAGACTTCACCCTGATTGCATGCATGACTAGCACTATGATGGGGAGTGTGTGGTACTTGGATTCAGGGGCCTCATTCCACATGACAGGGTGTTGGGAAATTTTCAGTAACCTAGAGGAGACATATATCCAGATGCATATTGAGCTTGGGGATGATGGAAGGTAAAGTGCTATTGGGATTAGTACAATAACCCTTAAGGAGTGAGGATCCCATATTTTCCTCAGAGGTGATTTGTTTTTACCTGACCTGAAGAAGAACCTAATCTCTATAGAAGTCTTGGAATAATGTGGCTATTATGTGATCTTCAA
This sequence comes from Pinus taeda, assembly GCA_000404065.3. NCBI lineage: Eukaryota > Viridiplantae > Streptophyta > Pinopsida > Pinales > Pinaceae > Pinus > Pinus taeda. The sequence goes on from APFE030489511.1 coordinate 38,614, forward strand.
TAAAAGGAAAGTCTTTCGGAGGAACATAACTACTATTTAGTTGAAACAAATCGGGGTTTGTGTGAAGAACATATATAAGCTTGACAATGGAAGATTGTGTTGTATTAAGTAGTAAGGCAGTGAAAGTGCAAAGCCACAATGTTGATGAACTATAACACAAGAGATTGGGCTATTTGCATCATTGTGCCTTAAACATTATGCAACAAATTACCACTAGACTCCTTAAAGGATCACTTGAGAAGTGGGATGGATGCAAGGGTTATACCTTGGGGAATTATGTAAAATACACATTCTATGATCAAGATAGAAAAGCACATGTAGTCTTAGAGAGAGTCAACTTTGATGTTTGTGGACCCTTCTTGATAACCTCCACTTCCATACATAAGTACTATGTTATTTTTATTGAAATTTCTCAAGAAAGTAATGGATCTTATTTGTGTAGAAGAAGGGTGATACATTCTAAAAAATTGTGGAATTCAAGGCACTAGTTGAGAAAGAGAAAGGAAAGAATGTGAAGGCTCTCAAGAATGACAATGGAGGTGAGTATGTTTCGAATGACTTCAAGAAAAAAATTTCCAAGGTAGGAATTCGAAGAGAACTGACAACTCCCCAAAAGACACGATATAATAGGGTAGATGAGAGAAATAACCAAATAATTATGGGAGCTATGAGATTTATGCTACATGACCAAGGCATGCCACAACATTTGTGGGAAAAGGCATGTAACACAACAGTCTTCTTGCAGAACCAAATTCCTCATTGTATTTTTGGTATGATTGCCCCAAAGAAGACCTTCATTTCATAATTTTTGGAGCCTAGTTTACTTCCATGTCTCCAAAGATTCAAAGAAGAAACATGAGTTGATAACAAAGTTGGTATTCTTTTAAGGGTTACACCAAAATGCCACATTATTACTAGGCGTACTTAAATTCCCTCATAATGATAGTTATGCAAAGGGATGTAAAGTTTGATGAAGAGAAAGAAATGAGATGCTCCCTTGAGAGGGATATTCAAATCCTACCAGAAGAGGATATTTTAGCTCCAAAGGATTAGCCTCCGGAATTTCTGGAGTAGCCACAAATGGAGGAGTAGAGAGGAGGCAGAGTGGAGAAATCCACTCAAGGAGAACCATCCAGAGAAGGTAGAAAGAGAACCAGGGAAATTGATAGATTGGTGTAGGATGCGAAGGAGAATGTGGGAGCTCCTTTAAATTTTCACAATGAAATGAGGTTACCTGAGAGGTACACTGGTTACATGGCTCTAATGATGAAGTTTGTAGAGACTAAGTCATCCTATTTTGAGGAAGCTATTGAGAAACGAATTTGGGTTGATGAAATGGTGGAAGAATATGAATCCATCATGAGGAATAATGTTTCAGAAGTGTTCCCAAGATCCAAAGATAAATCATTTGTGGGTTTGAGATGGATCTTCAAGGTTAAGCATGCATCATACAAAATCATAGAAAAGTATAAGGCCAAAGTTGTGGGCAAAGGATTCTCTCAAGGTGAGGGAATTGTCTATGAGGAAATCTTTGCTCCCATAGCAAGATATTCATCCACTAGATCAATTCTTTCACTCACTACGTAAACGGGGTGGAAGATCCACCAGATGGATGTAAAAAAAATATTCTCAAAGGTGTTATTGAGGAGGAAGCGTACATAGAGAAACCAGAAGATTTTGAGATATTTGATCGGGAGTCTCATGTGCGCATACTCAGGAAAGCGTTATGTGGTCTTAAAAAGGAACCCCAAGCTTCGTAGAGCAGATCAACAGTTATCTCACTAGATTGGGCTTCACCAAAAGTGAAGCAGATGTGAACCTCTATCATATTTTGGTAGAAGGTAAATTCCTTATCTTTGTTTAATATGCTGATAATTTATTATTGACATGTGATGAGTAGCTGATCAACTCTTGCAAGGAGGAAATTATAAGGGAATTTGAGATGAAAGACATGGGCCTCATGCACTACCTCTTTGGGCTAGAAGTATGGCAAGGTGATGGGGAATTTTTTGTGTCTTAAGTCAAGTATGTTAATGCCACTGAGATACTGCAAAGATTTCACATGTAGAGTTGTAAGCCCATGCAAGTACCTCTAGCCACCAATTGGAGGAAAGAGAATGCCACTTGAGGTGAAGAGTTTGATGCTACCATTTACAAGTAGCTACTGGGTTTGTTGATGTATCTTGTGAACACACGACCACATATGTGTTATGTAGTCAACCAGCTAAACCAAGTTATGGTTAGGCTGACAAAATTATATTAGAAGGTAGGTAAACATTTTTATGGTACCTCAGAGGCACTACCCATTATGGATTATGGTATAAACAGACAAAGGGAGTGAAGTTCTCTGGCTTCAGAAATGTTGATCAGGCAGGGAGTCCATCTAATTGAAAGAGTACATCAGATGAAATTATTAGTGTTGGGTGCACAACAATTTCCTAATAAAACGGGAAGCACAGGTTTGTGGCACTCAACTCAACAAAAGCTAAAGATACGGTTGCAAGTCAAGAAGCATGTGAGGTGATCTAGATGAGAAAGATAGTTGTGGGACTGTTTGGTTAGGAGATGGATCCAACTATGATCTATTGTGATAATCAAAGTTGTATTAAGCTCTCCAAGAATCTGGTATTTCATGATTGATCCAAGAAATATAAATATATATATATATTATATATATATAATATATATATATAATATATATATATAAAATAGATATTATATATATTATATATATATAATTATATAATCTATAACTGGTATCATATTTACAGGATTGTGTGCAGAGGAGGATAATGTTGCTACAATACATTCTAATAGAGGAAAATGATGCTAACACCTTGACAAAGGATTTGTCAAGAGGAAATTTCAAATTGGACAAGTGCAGGATAGGGGTGGTTGAAAATCCCTTTCTAGCTAAGAGGGAGTGGTTAGAAGTGTAGTAAGAAAGGCTCAATATGATTTGAAATTTCCACATTAATCAACAATATGGAGGAAGTTAACTAAGGTGACATGGAACTTGTCACCTCATTAGCTCACTAAATTTGAGTTAGAGAACATGGAGTTTAGTTATGCATGTGTGATTGTTAATTTATAGCAATGCAGTTAAGTTATTTCTAGTTGTACTCAATTAAACTAATTTTAATAGTTAATAGAACTAGTTGGAGGTCAGTTGTGCAATATAACAATAGTCTAGCTTAGAGATCATCTAGTTAACTGATCAATCAACCAAAAATAGCTCATGCATGCAAGGAATTCAAATTGCTCAATTGTGGTGGAGATTCCAAGGTAGTGTAATATCAGTGGTAGACTAGTCTTGAGTGTACATGTGTTGCATGTAATCAATGATCAATCCTTGGGAATTGTGCAATAATTTTGGAGGAAATTCCTAAAGAATATGGGCTAATTTCTGTAGGATTTTCACAAGGAAATAGGTGCTTAGGTGGAGGTAGAAATTGACTAAGTATGGGTCATATATTTTCATTGAGCAGAGAAAACAAAATTTCACTTGCAGGTTGAGTTCAAAGTGAGCAAGCAATTGTAATACATTCTCTATTCATCTAATTAATGAAATCAAAGTTAAGGGTTTTTATGAGTTGCTTTCCCTTAGATAAATCTGTGTACTTTTGTATGTGATTGATGCGTGTTTGCGAATGTTATTCTAAATTGTGAGTTAATATCTGTAGAGAAGTAAACTAGAATCATGTCTCTTGATTTAGATTAAATTTGTTGAGCATATGCAATTCTATCACCATATTTGTACGTTGTGAGACTGCTTTTAAGCTTAAATTGTGGTGTAGAGGTACCATGACTACATTCTTGAACACATATAGACAATTGTGATTCAAGAAATTGTTGAAGCAATGATTAAAATGAATGAGCACACTAATGAGGAAATCCTATCTTGATTAGTTGAGTGGATTTTGGATTTGGGCCACACTTGAGGAAGACAAAATCAATACTTATGTACTGTAGAATTATATTGGCACATCAAGGAACTCATTGGAAAAGTCCTTGATGATAAAGAAGACATTAAAAGGAAACCGTCTCTTCAGCTCAATGCCATCTAAGTGGAGAACTAGCAGATGTTTCCTGAACTCAAGGACATGGCTCTCCAATTACCCCAAATTGAGGCCATCCCTTCCAAAGGAAAAATTCGGGCTTCACTTAGAACACTTGTGGTACGAAATGATGTTCAACATCCAAATAATCTATTTCATGACACCTATTTTTGTTTACTATAACATCTTGCCTTGGGTTTGGAGATTCATAATTATCATGGGCCTTCAGCAACATAGCTTCCATTTTTATACACTTAGGCTTATGCATTTGTGTGATAATATTGGAAAACATGTTGAGGTATAGTATGGACACTATTTTTTTGACTTATATGTGAAATATTGAAAAAAAACTATATTTATACAACTGATCTCGTTTCTCAAGTGGCAAATCCTAACTAGAACACATGTAGTGTACATATTATCCCCTTATTGATCAATAAAACACTAAACTTACCAAAAAAATTCATATTTAAAATCCTATTTTTATTTGTGTTTATATAATTTTTCCTTTATTACTTTAACCCTTTTATTTTATATAAAATATAATCAATTCTCTATCAAATTAAAAAAAAGGGACCTCCCATTAAGAAAACAAATTTAATAAAATATAACTCGAATATGGTTATACATAAAATATCTTCATTGCATATATAATCTTGTCGATTGCTACGTTACATTCAAATGTCCACTTCAATGTTGTTTCCTTCGTTTTAAAATATATGGATGGGATTTTGTATATCTCCATATTTTTTTAATAAGTTTGCGATAATAGCCTGTGTGTCTTAGATTAACCATTACTTTTTGGGTTCATCATTATATCCGTTGAAATTTATTTCCACTCACCTACGTTTCCACAAAATGATTAAACCTTAATACGTTGTTCATTATCTTTTACGATAATTATTCCAAAAGCGATAGATGGATCTGAGACACTCATATCTCCAATAATTACCTTCGAAGTTCATACATTCCTTGAAACTACTCAATAATATTGTCTTTGAAAAGGTATTGCATTCATTCATTTCATGAGTCCAAATGGAATGATTTCCCACTCCACTCTACTCCACCCGTGGAGAGCAACGAATCTTTTATTATATTCATAGTAACCATACTACTTTTATATTATTTGGATGGACACATAATTATATTCGTAGTAACGTTTATACATTTGTATTTTGTGTGGATATTACTTTAGTCACTACTTCTTTTTCTTGCTTTAATCATTCTTAGAAATGTACACAAAGGCACTTTTTCTCATTATTTTCAAGTATGATTAAACATATTATTTTATAATTTTGACTATATTTTTCCCACATCCAATGAATTATTGTTAAATTTATTTTCATACATTTAAGATTAAAATAATTTCTTATAAATATATTTGGATACTTTTGGAAAAGTAACACTAATTATATTCATAATTTTTCTCTTTTATGTTAATGAGATTGATCTTTTTGGCAATGAAATATTATGATGTTGAAAAGCAAGTCAGAATCCTCCTAGATTTCTATTCCAATATGAATATGACTATAAACAAAAGTAAAGTCATCATAATAACCAAAAAAATCGCCTATGATATTTTCATTTATGACAATAGCTTTTTGGAGGAAGTTCCTCATACAAATATTTGGGAATTGAATCCACCCTAATATCAATTGGAATTATAGCATTGAGAAAATGATAAATGGAGGTAGAAAAGCTTATGATAGGCTTAAAAACAATTGTAAGTCCACAGATCTTTAGATTTGGGACAAAAAGAAGCTCCTCTTTGAAACTCTTGTCATTCATGTTATTTACATGGATCTGATGTTTGGAGTTGCAATATATCTAGAGAGTCATGAAGGAAGTTTGAAAAAATGCAAAAGAAGTTTATAATCTACAACCTCAAGATTAAAAGAAAATTTCCTTACACTATCCTCTTGATTGAAGCAAATGTTTTTCCAATTGAAAGCATTACACTAATTAGCTATCTTATGTATAAGAAGTTACACAACATCGCAATGACCTATCTCAAATTACCCGTAGAATAGAATATGATTATTAGCATCCATACAAGGCATGAATATGATAGCTAAATATGCATGCATCGCATGCACTGCACTAGCATACATCATAGCAAGAATCCACCATATACATATATCATGAACCATACCAAAAATAAAAAATAATATATTCCCACATAAATCATAATAAAGCATCTAGATGGAAGCATGAAATCATAATTGATGTTGTATCATTATCTAAAAAATCCAAACATAAATAAATATTAATAAATATATAAATAATAAAAGGTATATAATATATATTATCTTTATCAATTTGACTAATTTTTTTTGTCAAACATATAAACATTTAAACATTGATTCTTTTGGCTAAGTGAAACCATCTTGTATGTGTTTTTGTTTATCATCATATTAAATAATAATTATTTATAAAATCATATATATAATCATAATATCATCCTCTAAGGTATACATATGCAAGGGATTATTTATTTTCTTGAAAATTAATTATTAATATAAAAAGCACAGGAAGTCTGCCCAAGAGGTCATTTCTGACCACATAATATGACAGACCATCAAATAACCAAAATATATATTCCATTTATGATCAAGATCTATGGCTAATAGGGAAACTTAAATAATTTATCAAGTGGTAGTTTCTTGAAGAGGAAGGAACCTCTCCAATATAGGGAGGTAACTAGAGTGAACATGAGGCGTTCTTTTGGGTTCATGGATGGGAGGCATAAGGAAACAAAGTGACAGTGAAGAGAGAATATGATGGAATGGACTTGAGGGACAAGCTAGGGGTTCTAGATTTATCAGAAAATTTGGGAAACTTGAGTAGTATTCTCAATGTTTTGGGCATCAGCTAGAAGACTTTGATATCAAAGTCTTCTAGGTCTCAAAACCAGAGAGGTTGATCCCAGATAGGTAGGGAAGAATTGGTTAGTTTGGTAAGGAAAACAAAGGATGTGATAGATGAGAAAACCAGGTAAGTACATGCATTTAATTTAATACAATTTAGATGAAATGTTGTCTCTCTCATTGAAATGAAATGTTAGGCCATACACATGGTATTAGTGCTAGTTTCAAATCCTTACATACCTTATGGGATCTACATATGTTTATAAATGACTATATCCAGACAATTAATACCCTTGATTTAACAACTGTTTGCAGTTCATGTCTACTAAGATGAATAGATGTTAATATCCATAAGTTGTACACTCTAATATGGTTGTTTATAATTCATAAACCTAAATACTATCATTATACATATACCTAATTTTATTTTTTATATAAATAACTAGCCAAGAACTCTGATAAGGTGTTTTGGAATGATAAGGTGTTTTGGAAATAGGTGTTCTTCCTTGTCCTTAAAATAAAATATAATGCTCCTACATACTTCCTAACAATAATAGACACACATCATGTTACTTCCTCACACAGATTATTGCCAAATTATAAATCTTATAGTTCACATACTACACATTGTATTCATTGCAAATATATAGGCAACAATCTTAGTTCCAAGTTTCCTTTAGTTCAAAAAATGGAGGAGCACCTTTTTCGTGTTAATATTCAATCCAACCACAATTGTTTGTCATATTAAAATGCTGAATTAAGTATTATTCACTATTAGAGTGTTATTTAGGAGAATTTTTGTAATGCTTTGCAGTGTAGTGTGGAAAGTTTACCTTATGTCTTTAAGTTTGATTCAATATTTTTCAAATTCTACTATTTTCAAATAGTTTGGGATGCATTTCAATAGTTTTTTTAGGTTTATTAATTATAAATGAATACCTCACCTAAACCGACATGATAGGGTAAATGATATAGTAAATGTGAGTAATATTGAGGTAACTAGATAAATAGTGTTTTTAAGGACCAAATTAAAAGTGTTGTTGATATAATTTGGATATCTTTTTCCTGATGAATTTGTAACTTCATAATATGGTTTGATCAAATAATTTAGCCACTCTACTTTTAAATAAATTCATCGTGCTCAAATATAACCGAACATAAGAGAAGGGCATGTCTACAACTTACTCAATGCACCTGATAAACATCCCAAAGAGTGCTATTTTGCATTAATCATAGAACTCCAGGTCAAGTATCAAGCAAATAACACTTAAATTTATTAGTAACTTTTAGTGCAATATTTTTTCCTTAGAATAGTTTGGTGCAATCTTAATAACTCTTCTTTTGCCACACTAGATACACCTATTACATCCTCATAATTCAAAAAAAAAATCTGGTATTACATTTTGTTACCCTAAGTTTAGGGTAATAAATATGTGAATAAAAAAAATATGTGCTCATAAATATTTGAAATAATATTATTTTGAAGAAAAAGAGAAATGGATATTTGAAATGATATTATTTTGGAATAATATTATTTTGAAGAAAAAAAACTAAATATTTCAAATAATATTATTTTGAAAATAAAAAAAGGCAAGCTGGTTTGTTTACAACTATCAAATCCGAACCATCCATTACTCTTTTATATACCAGTCCAAACTAAATATGATGTTGAAGCCTAAACCATAAAAAAAATCTGAAGTTAGGCTTAGGCCTGACTAATAAGTATTTCCATTACTTTTCACTTCATCATTTCATTGTAACGAGTACCTAAAAAGCCAGATCCAGACCTAGATGGAAAATGCCATGATGGCCTCCAAAACATTTGTGTTGTTGGCCAGGGAATCTACACCACCTAATAAGAACACTTGCATTACCTCAAACCCTAACATCAGAGAAAGTAAAAGAAAGGAAAAGGAAAAGGAGACGTATGAAGACGAAACCAACCGTTATCATTGCAGAGTGTACAGAAGCTGGAACTGTTGAAAATGCTTAAATTTCTCCCATGGCTTCACCCATATTTTGGCAGCATACAGCTTGGTTTTGGTCTGTATTGTGAGGTAGTACAAGCAACCGGAGAGCATAAAACATCAGTTAAACCATTGGTGTACGTAGTGTATGGAGAGTTAGTTTGATACGTCATTGTGTTTTTGAGTGGGAACATGTGCGCAATAGGCAGTCTTGAGAATACCCGTTACACGGTATATATATATATATATATATATACTCTACATTCTATGCAGTGCACCGTATAATACGTCCACTATTGATATTGCGTTATTCACATGTATTTGTTTTTAACTTTATGCCACAGCACGTAGATTGAATCTACGTGCCATTGCTCGGTTTTAACATAAATTTATATATTTGTTATTATATGTGGCCCTTACCTATCCTACATTTAGATATTCGATTAAATCTTTGCTTATGAAGATAATTATGACATGGGTTGTATAACATACATTTACATGCGATAATATCACACATTTCATGTTTATTTTGTAAACACTCGTTATATATGTTTACTAAAGTGGTATATTGGGTTATGCAAAATTGCATATTTGTTAATATTTGATATAAATTTTTAAAGTTGTAACCCTGTTTGTGTACAAAATTGTTACTATATATGTTAGCGTTAGTTTGTGTGTCCAATGAGGTATGTATAAGGTTATTAATGTATGAATCTCATAGCCAAGGATTCAATAGGTTTTATATATGTAGAGATATATATATAAGATTAAGCACGTTAGTATATGATGAGAATTGTATATGTACCCGCTAAAATATAAATGGTTGTGGTTGTGTATGTATGGATATATATGTATTTATATCTATGTATATTTTTCATAAATGGTTGTAAATATATGTATATATTTGTATTTATATCTAACTTGTTTTAATAAGTTGAATATAGTATGATTATGGGTCATAAGAAGACCAAAATTAAAAGAATACAATTATTTAAGAATCATGTAGAATGCTAGGGTTATTAGGACTATAGTGATAAAAGGCAAAAAAATAAAATAAAAAAATTGTCTTTTAAGAAACATCCAACATTATAATCAACAAGTAGTTTTACATAATCGAGAATCTCTCACTCTGTTAGGCACAATGATTACATTAGTAACCATTTCTACAAGTATTAAATAAAAAGGTAATTATGTAACCTCCACAAAACAAAATCACCAAGTAAGCAAATATCAAAAGTCAGCAATATCTTCCATGACCCATAAAATACAAATGGTATGGTAGGAAGTGTTACAAAGTGATATGATGAATTATGAACACCTATGTAATACACAAGATAGTGTTACACATTGTTATATATCAGGCCATATTGCCCTTCAATTTAGGACAAGGAGGTAGCAATACCACCATCCTTGATCTTAGTATTAGTAACACATGTGATGCAGGAGCATCTAGCTGACAGGACAAAGACGCTGATAAAGGAATATGGTTTCTGAAGAGGGCAAAGGGATTGATTCATGTAGTGGGAAACATACTTGTTTCCTTTTATTTTCTTTATCGGCTTCTTTTATTAATTTATTTAGAGATACTGTAATAGCAAGTAATTAGGAAATGTAATGATTAGATTAGGGTCACTGTTTTGAGATAAATGAGTTGTTATTGTAGAAATTCACAATAAAAGAATGTACGGGAAAATCAAACAAATTCAGTATGAAAAATAACTGTTGTAACTAATTGACAAACTCGACAAACTGCCAGTAGTTAGAGAAATTGTAACAGTGCTATTAAAGAGAAAAACTAAGCACAAAAGAAAGGTTCGGAATAGGAGTAATACTCAGAGAAGGAATACAAACAGTAAAACAATTTTCTATGCATATATCCTCACAGTGTTCCATTTATGTCCAAATTCTTTTAATAGAGAAACTATTATATGAATATCATAAAAGTTTGGTCACAGAACGAAGTCAGAGAAAAGAAACCTTCGAACATCAAACTTATCAAGTGCAAACAAGAAGAACAACATTTTTCTGCAAACAGTCACAACCGAGAAACCACAGCGTCAACGGGAGTCATTCCTCATTCTTTTACATACGAAAAGGCAAGGTTACTAACGCAGAGAAGAGAACAATCATCATATAAACCAGGTATGCAAACCCTTACGACATAACAAACTTTCAATTCCAGAAATTCATTTATAAGTCTTTCAACAAATGTCCATTCATATTCCATATTCAAAAATGATTTGAGAACAAAACCCAGTTCGTGGATTGGGAACTGTAACACTCACCCACATAAGCCCAAATTGCATACATTTTTTCCAAGCCGACGCTTACAGCATACAGCAAAGACCCTATCAATAGAAGACTCCATAATAACAGTGACTCAAAACCTACAACCCAACTGACTCATACGCCAAGAGACGCAGACAAACAGAAATAGATAGACAGAGTAGAGCTACCCGGAACTGTATGGGAGTAGTCGAAGGCCCCAGCACCGAAACCCTCGGTCGCTACACCTGTGAAGACACACTGCAAGACAAGCATTAGAAACAACGAAAGAGCCTGTATAATTTCCACATAAATCCATAACAAGAAAGGGCACGAAGGATTCCCTTACCAAGGATAGGAGCCGTGACCATACAAGTGACGAGGCCGTGACCAACTCGAGCACCAACCATTTGTTTTTCTTTCCCCTGCTCGCAAGGAGATAAGCTGTTAGAAGCGGAATAAGGAGCAGAAAGAACGCAATAGCAGAGAGAGCATATTTACCTGTTGCATTGGAACCAGAACGACGAGGAATAGAGCCATTTTTTTGGTGAAGCCGTGCTGAGCGAATCATCGTTGTAGAATGAGACCAGAGCCACGCTCAATTGGAGAATCTATATACGGAGACAACGAAAGCGAAGACCAGACTATAAATCGGACAGAGGACGCACAGAGGACGAACACATAACAAAAAAATCGACCATTAAAACCATGGAAGACTTAATATAAAACAGGGTATGAATCTTACCAATTATTCAAATCCTGCTAAAGACCGAGACACTTCCACCAGATGAACCGGACAACCAACGCTGTGAGAACCACTGCAAGCACACAAACTCAACAAACTCAGACAAAACCCCAGAACGACTAACAGGTTCTCATCGAAGCCGCAAACCACCAACTGGTATCACACAGAAGCCGTGAACCAATTTTCAACAGAACACAAAGCATTTGTAGGAAGAAACCACTGTAAACAGTCACCAAATCATCGAGAGCTCGCGGAAGGAAACAACAAACCAACACAGGACCAAATGAAGTCGAAGTGGCGGAAATCCAATACAAGGGCGGGATTTAGAATCCCCAGGAAAAATACAGGTTTCCATCATATACACTGCCAACCAAACCTTCCATACAAGACCATTAATTACCTCAAGATTGGAAATCAAAATATCTCTGACCAACATCTGGCGCAATTCAATATCACACAAGAGTACAAGTTAGGTTGAAAGGGAGCGACGATCGGACCACGTGGGCTGGCCCCATCAAGTGGTATCAGAGCAGTTGATTAAGAAAAAAAAAATGGAAGTACAAAGATGGGGACGTGGAAGAGGTGCGCGTAGAGGAGAAGAGTTGAGGGTCCTTACTGCTCGCTTAGAAGCAGTGGAGGCAGGAGGAAGAAGAGATCCAGAACTGGGAGATGATAGCGAGGATGAAGCAACAACTGCCACGGAAGGGTCAGAAGAAGAGGCCTCAGAGATAAGACTATTGAGATCAGTGCTGTTAGCCAGTAGCAAACCCAAACCTAAGATTTCTAATTACGATGGCAGTCTATCCGCAGATGTTCTACTGGATTGGGTAAATGAGTTAGATAAGTATTTTGAGAATGAAGAGATCAGTGAGGATAAAAGAGTTAGATTTTCTGCAACCAAGCTAAAAGGACATGCTGCTTTATGGTGGGATAACGTCCAAGTAGACAGGAAGAGGATGAACAAACTACCCATAAAAAAGTGGTCGAGAATGGTGGCAAAACTGAAGGGCAGGTTTTTTCCTAAAGACTATCAGGTCGAACTTTATCGGCGAGTGCAGAATCTAAGGTAGAAAGGTATGACCATAAAGGAATTCACAGAGGAATTTTACCACGTAAATTTACGGGCTGGTTATACTGACGATACTGCAGAGAAGACATCAAGATATGTTAATGGTTTGAGGATGGAAATACTGGACGAGATCAGTATTCTTTCCCCAAGGAATATAGAAGAAGCCTTTCAAAGTGTTGTAAAGGAAGAAGAGAAAATTAATCGGAAACAGAACAACAGGAGAGGACGAGGAAATGGCAGAGGACGTGGACAATCCTATGGCAGAGGGAGAACTGCCAGTAACAGTGAGGAAGGCAGCAGCTCCAAAACTTCAGGGACATCAGAGAAGGGGGATAGCACTAGAGGAGGTCGGCCATATCAGTGAGGAAGAGAAAATGGTCGCGGCAGAGGGGCAAATGTCCAGTGCTATAGGTGCCATAAGTGGGGGCACAAATCCTTCAAATGCCCGGAAGTTGAGCATACCGGCCAGCGAGGAGCATTTGTTGCACATCCTAAGGAAGCTCAAGTACAACCCCGGGAAGTAGAAAATGTGGGACAAACAAGGGAGGCATTAATTCTGAACAAAGTGTTGTTAAAGCCAGCAAAGGAAATGACTGAACTAAACCAGAGGAAGGCACTGTTCCGGACAGTTTTCAAATCACATGGGAAATGTTGCAAACTAACCATAGGCAGCGGGAGTACGGATAACTTACTTGCTACCGAGATGGTAGAAAAACTAGGATTAAGGCAGCTTAAACATCCCACACCTTACAAGGTGTCGTCGCTACAGAAAGGCCACCAGTTACTAGTTGATGAGCAATGTGAAGTCGAATTTCACATTGGCAAGTACCAAGACAAAGTTGTCTGCGACATCATGCCAATGGATGTATGCCATATACTGCTAGGAAGACCATGGCAGTATCACCAGAAGGTGACCCATGATGGGAAAACAAACTGCTATAAGTTTGTGAAAGATGGAATCAAGCATACCCTTGTACCCATCAAGGACGAGGATAAAACAGAATCAAGTGGAACAAAAACTTTGTTAATAGCAGGAAAATAGTTTGTTAAACAGATTGAAGAAAACGAGGTGAACTATGCGGTGGTGAGAAGGACAAAAGCAGTGTCATTGAATACAGAAAAATCAGAACTGCCTACAGAGATACAGGAGTTGTTGGAAGAATTTAAGGATATTGTGGTTGACGATCTACCAGACAAGCTGCCACCTAGAAGGAGTATCAACCATCATATCAATTTTATACCTGGCGCAAGTCTACCGAACAAGGTAGCATAGAGAATGAGCCCGAAAGACAATGAAGAGATTCTTAAACAAGTAAAGGAATTACTGGATAAGGGACTGATCATAGAAAGTTTGAGCCTGTGTGCGGTACCAACAGTACTTGCACCTAAGAAGGGAGGAGAATGGCGAATGTATACAGATTCACGAGTTATCAACAAAATCACTATACGGTATAGATTTCCCTTACCCATAATGGATGACATGATGGATAGCGGAGCAGCCTATTTTACGAAGAATGATCTGAAGAGTGGATATCATCAGATCAGGATTAGGGAAGGAGATGAATGGAAAACAGCCTTCAAGACCAATGAAGGGCTGTACGAGTGGCTAGTCATGCCGTTTGGCTTGAGCAACGCCCCTAGTACTTTTATGAGACTGATGAATGAGATGTTAAAAGAATTTATTGGCAAGTTTGTAATAGTTTACCTTGACGATATTCTGATTTTTAGTAGGGCCAGAGAAGAACACTTTCAACATGTTCGAAGGGTGCTAGAGAAGTTACAGCAGAACAAACTGCTGATAAACTTGAAAAAATGTACTTTCCTACAGAAAGAACTATTTTATTTGGGGTTTGTAGTCGCAGAAAATGAATTGAAGATGGATCCGGAAAAGATCACAGCAATCGTAAATTGGCCATCACCCAAGAGCTTGTTTGAGGTACATAGCTTCCACGGATTGGCAAGTTTTTATAGGAAGTTTGTTAGAAATTTTAGTGAAATTTGTGCACCAATGTTGGACACCATCAAGAAGGCCAGCCAGCCTTTTTGTTGGACTAGTGCAGTGGAGGACAGCTTTCATCTTCTGAAACGGAAGATTACGGAGAGACCAATCTTGAGGCTACTCGACTTCAACAACTTTTCCAGGTCAGGTGTGACGCAAGTGGGACAGCTATTGGCACTGTGCTCAGTCAGGAAGACAGACCAGTGGCATTTTTTAGTGAAAAATTAAATGAAAGAAGGCAGAAATATTCCTCGTATGACAAGAAATTTTATGCCATGGTCCAAGCTTTAAAGCATTGGAGACATTACCTACTGGGCAACGAGTTTGTATTTTTTTCTGATAATTCACCGTTACAATATGTAATGCAATAGCACAAGTTGAACCAGAAGCACGCCAAATGGGTGGAGTACTTACAAAGTTTCACCTTCATGCTAAAGCATATTAGTGGACAAGCAAATAAAGTGGCAGATGCTTTGAGCAGAAGAGTTCTTTTCTTGCAAGAGAGCAGAATACAGGTGATGGGATTCGAACATCTAAAGGATTTGTACCAGACTGACCCGGATTTCAAAGAAGCCTTTGAAGCATGCCAAAGTCCCGTATTGAGGAATACAAGTCCATGGCTGGACTACAACTTACAGGAAGGATTATTGTTTAAAGGTGGACAGTTGTGTATTCCGGACTGTTCGATGAGGGAAAATATTATACGGGAGAAACATAGTGGTGGTATAGCCGGTCACTTTGGCATAGATAAAACTTTGGAACAGCTCGGGCACTTTTATTACAGGCCCCGAATGCACATAGATATCCAACGATACGTGAACAGGTGTAAAGTCTGCCAACTAGCGAAAGGACACAGTCGAAACGTTGGACTTTACACACCACTACCAGTTCTGAGTAGACCATGGGACTCAATCGGCATTGACTTTGTCTTAGGACTTCCTAGAACACAACGGGGGTATGACTCAGTGATGGTGGTGGTAGATAGATTTTCGAAAATGGCTCATTTTATTCCTTGCCGGAAAACTAGTGATGCCACATATGTAGCTCACCTGTTTTTCACGGAAGTTGTTAGATTACATGGCCTACCAAATTCTATCATTTCAGACAGGGATGTAAAATTCACAGGACATTTTTGGCGCACCGTGTGGAAAAAGTTGGGCACACAACTGAACTTTAGCTCTGCATATCATTCGCAGACTGATGGGCAGATGGAGGTGGTAAACAGGAGTTTGGGAAATCTGTTGCGGAGTTTGACTGGGGAAAATTCAAGATTATGGGATCGTGCTCTCGCACAGGCAGAATTCGCTTATAACGATTCACCCAATCGTAGCACCGGACATAGCCCGTTCCAAATCTTGTATGGCATGCACCCTCGGGGAGTACATGAATTACGAGATTTGGGGAAATTAGAAAAAAGAAGCATAGATGGAGAAGATTTTGCCGAAGCAATGAACGAATTACATGAACAGGTAAAATTGAAATTGCAGGACAACACACAGAAGTACAAACAACAAGCAGATTCAAGGCGGCGGGAAGTACAATTTAATTTCAGAGATGAGGCCCTCGCGCATTTGTGCAAGGAACGGTTTCCTAAGGGTACGTACAATAAACTAAAGTTTAAAGAAATTGGCCCCTGCAAAATTCTGCGCAAATTCTCAGCCAACGCCTATGAAATTCAGCTACCACCTGATATAGGCATATCACCTATTTTCAATGTGGCGGACCTGTTTCCATATGCTACCCAAGCGGAGGGAGACAATGTGGTACGGCCTGAATGGGACACACAAGTTAAAGGCAGTTCTTGGATGAGACACATGCCTTTGGCTCAATCCCATGAGATTGAAGGGATTCTCAGCACACAGGTAGCGAAGAAGACACACAGGAAGGAATATCTGCAATACCTCGTCAAGTGGAGAGACCGTCTAATGGAGGAAAGCTCATGGCTCGATGCGGCACAGATACAAAAAGCTGGCTATTCGGTAGAGGAGCTCATGGAACGGAGCCATGAATTTCTTTTACCCTAGGAGCCTGATGCAGGAGCATCTGGCTGACAAGACAAAGATGCTGATAAAGGAATATGGTTTCTGAAGAGGGCAGAGGGATTGATTCATGTAGTGGGAAACATACTTGTTTCCTTTTATTTTCTTTATCGTTTTCTTTTATTAAGTTATTTAGAGATACTGTAATAGGAAGTAATTAGGAAATGTAATGATTAGATTAGGGTCACTGTTTTGAGACAAATGAGTTGTTATTGTAGAAAGTCACGATAAAAGAATGTACGGGAAAATCAAACAAATTCAGTATGAAAACTAACTGTTGTAACTAATTGACAAACTGGACAAACTGCCAGCAGTTAGAGCAATTGTAACAGTGCTATTAAAGAGAAAAACTAAGCACAAAAGAAAGGTTCAGAATAGGAGTAATACTCAGAGAAGGAATACAAACAGTAAAACAATTTTCTGTGCATATATCCTCACAGTGTTCCATTTATGTCTGAATTCTTTTAATAGAGAAACTATTATATGAATATCATAAAACTTTGGTCACAAAATGAAGTCAGAGAAAAGAAACCTTCGAACATCGAACTTATCAAGTGCAAACAAGAAGAATAACATTTGTCTGCAAACAGTCACAACTGAGAAACCACAGCGTGCAACGGGAGTCATTCCTCATTCTTTTACATACGAAAAGGCAAGGTTACTAACGCAGAGAAGAGAACAATCATCATATAAACCAGGTATGCAAACCCTTACAGCATAACAAACTTTCAATTCCAAAAATTCATTTATAAGTCTTTCAACAAAGGTCCATTCATATTCCATATTCAAAAACGATTCGAGAACAAAACCCAATTCGCGGATTGGGAACTGTAACGCTCACCCACATAAGCCCAAATTCCATACATTTTTTCCAAGTCGACGCTTACAGCATACAACAAAGACCCTATCAAGAGAAGACTCCATAATAACAGTGACTCAAAACCTACAACCCAACTGACTCATATGCCGAGAGATGCAGACAAACAGAAACAGAAAGACAAAGTAGAGCTACTCGGAACTGTATGGGAGTAGTCGAAGGCCCCAGCACCGAAACCCTCGGTCGCTACACCTGTGAAGACTCACCGCAAGACGAGCATTAGAAACAGCGAAAGAGCCTGTATAATTTCCACATAAATCCATAACAAGTAAGGTCACGAAGGATTCCCTTACCAAGGATAGGAACCGTGACCATACAAGTGACGAGGCCGTGACCAACTCGAGCACCAACCGTTTGTTTTTCTTTCCCCTGCTCGCAAGGAGCTAAGCTGTTAGAAGCGGAATAAGGAACAGAAAGAACGCAATAGCAGAGAGAGCATATTTACCTGTTGCATTGGAACCATAACGACGAGGAACAGAGCCATTGTTTTGGTGAAGCCATGCTGAGCGAATCATCGTTGTAGAATGAGACCAGAGCCACGCTCAATTGGAGAATCGATACACAGAGACAACGACAGCGAAGACCAGACTATAAATCGGACAGAGGATGCATAGAGGATGAACAGATAACAAAAAAATCGACCATTGAAAACCTGGAAGACTTAACATAAAAGAGGGTATGAATCTTACCAGTTATTCAAATCCTGCTAAAGACTGAGACACTTCCACTAGATGAACCGGACAACCAATGCTGTGAGAACTGCCGCAAGCACACAAACTCAACAGACTCAGACAAAAGCCCGGAACGACTAACAGGTTCTCATCAAAGCCGCAAACCACCAACTGGTATCACACAGAACCCGTGAACCAATTTTCAACAGAACACAAAGCATTTGCAGGAAGAAACCACTGTAAACAGTCACCAAATCACCGAGAGCCTGCGGAAGGAAACAACAAACCAACATAGGACCAAATGAACTTGAAGGTGGCGGAAATCCAATACAAGGGTGGGATTTAGAATCCCCAGGAAAAATACAGGTGTCCATCGCATACACTGCCAACCAAACCTTCCATAAAAGACCATTAATTACCTAAAGATTGGAAATCAAAATATCTTTGACCAACATCCGACGCAATTCAATATCACACAACAATACAGGTTAGGTGGAAAGGGAGTGACGGCAGGACCACGTGGGCTGGCCCCATCAACATGTCTCTAGGTAATAATAGTAGAAAACCTATACCTGCGTTTGAACTTGAGTTTATAATGTGATATTTTATGAACTAAGTTTAATCCTGAGATACTCATAATCATTTTTTTATGACCAGAACAAAGCTACGATGGTAGAGACACGTTGATGATGAGACTCACTAACAACAACACTGCCACCGCCACCATTCTCGCCAGTGTTAATAATGTCATCAACACCAACCGCGTTGATGCCTAAGATAACCACTATAATGTGCTCATTGGAAGCAATATTAGAAACAATAAAAAGGGTGCCAATAGCTAGTACCGAGGAACAACGAAATAATTTTGAGGAAGGAAATCGTGAACTATCTAAGGGATTTGATTATAGACAACCTCATGAGCATATTTCTAGGGAGATGCAAAAGATTAGGCTCTTAGAATTTTCAAGATGGTGAGCTTGAGAACATGTTTAAATATGGTTGGAGGGTATGATAATGTGTTTTTTTCTAAAGGAATATGCCTCTACCTCTAAGACATATATCAGTATGTTTCAGCTAAGAGGAAGTGCTTTGCTTTGGTGGGAAATCTAGAAAAACATTTACATATCACATCTGACAACATTCCCTAGGGGTTGTTCAAGGAAATATTTTTTCTGCGAAGCACTTCCCACCCTACTTTCAAGAGCATCGAGATGGATCCTTTCACACATTAGTCCAAGGTAAAAAAACAATGGAGGAATATGAGATGAGGTTTAGGAACTCATAAAATATGTCCTCTATCTAGCTATTGATGACCACCAAGCTAGCCATTTTGTGTATGGATTTAACCCTTGAGTGATGGCCGTAGTCAGGATGGGAAGGCCATCATTAGCGGTATAGGAAGCTGAATGTGCCCATTATGTAGAGGAGAAGTTAGATTTCAAAAGGGACATCACACTCACAGGACCCCCATAACTGGGATTTCTAGGGAATACCCCTCACAACTTCTTCAGCGGAGGTAGTTTGAGGCCACTTCCTTATGGTAATAGGTTTACTCTAAGGGGAGTAGGAGTAGGGGATCTAATGGAAGCTAATGTTGTATATGCATTTTCATCATGGTCTAACATGAGATAATGGAACTCTTGAGTAACTTTTAGCAGAGGAAGAAGCATGAGGGGAAGGAACTCCTTTCCAAGAAACTCACAAAATAACACAAGGGGATCACCACATGTTAATTATTGGGGATGTGGAGGACCTCATTTCTAGCGTGATATCCTAGAGGTTTTGTTAAGTATTTTTAATAGGGAAGGAAATGAGGCATCAATAAATACCAAAGGAAATCATAGAATCCATGCAACAATAAAGAATAACCAAGAAAAACATCAATCCATTGTAGTGGAGTCATTAGGTACAATTAACAACATAAAACTCAAAATATTGTTTGATTGTGGCATGACTAATAGTTTCATTTCTTAATATGCATTAGATAAATGTGGGTTTACATCATGTAACCAAAAATATTTTAGAGAGGTAGAAATGGCTTCAAGGGAACTTTAGTCTGTAGAGTCAAGTGTCGAGAAATGTATGGTTGATTTAGGGTTTGTTAGACTAATTTAAAAGTATATGTTAGTGCCTTAGGAACTTATGAGCTCATCATATGGATGGATTGGTTGCAGGATCACCTACCTTGGGTGGATTGTTATGTAAGAAGAATTCTTTGTAGAAATGATGAAGGAGAGTCCATCCAAATTTAGGGTATTAAAAGGAAGGTATCTTTATGATTCATCTCAACAATGCAATCAAAGTGTTTCCTATGAAAAAAAATTCAAGTATATGTAGTAAAGGAAGTAAGCAAGGTAACTGGACCATCCCTAGAGCAATATCCTATGTTTCATGAATTGCTTGATGTTTTTCCAAAAGAATTTTCGGGATTACCTCGTGAAAAGGAGCTTGATTTCATAATAGGATTAAAACCTTGAACATAAACAATGTCTAAACACCATATAAAATGGAAACTCCTTAGCTTCAAGAATTGTAAATATAGTTGAAGGAACTATTAGACATATGATTCTTCTATTCGAGTATTTCACCATGGGGGACACCTATATTTTGTTTCAATAAGAAGTATGGTTTCTTGTGACTATTTATATACTATCAAGACTTAAATTGAGCTACAATCAAAAATAGATATCCAATGCTCTGAGTTGATGATCTCTTTGGCCAAATGAAATGGGTTTCTATATTTTTCAAAATTGGCCTATGGTCTGGTTATCATCAATTAAGAATTAAAAATTGAAATATTTCTAAATGTAGGCTTTTGTGATTCATGATTGCAAACCAAGTATCTTCCATATAATCACATGGGAGTTTATAAGTCGACGGATTTTGAACTAGAAACTGTGGTTCATCATCAAGACCTATTCCTAAGACAAGATTTTGAACACACATTAGGCATTATGAGTTCACAATGGTGCCAATTAGGTTGACCAATGCTCTCGTAGTATTCATGAACCTTATGAATAATGTTTTCAGTAAGTCTTAGATTATATTCTCATCTAATCCAAAAATGAGAAGGAACATGAAGAACACTTATAGGTAGTATTATCTTTCCTAAGTGAGCACTAGTTATATGCAAAGCTAACAAAATTTCCATTCTTTCGAAAATATATTCACTATATGGGTCACATTATATTTGGTGAAGGGATCTTAGTAGATCCTGAGAAGGCTAAAAAATAATTGATTGCCTCATAGCAAAAAATGCACATGAAGTGCATAGTTTTATGGGTTTAGCAAGATAATATTGAAGGTTTGTAGAAGGGCTCTAAAAAATTGCAAAGCCTATCACAACTCTCCAACAAAAAGGAGTTAAGTATGAGTGGACCGAGCACCGCAACATCACATTCATTGATCTTAAAAGAATGTTGACCGGTGCACCAATCTTGCAAGTACATTACATGGACAAATACTTTACTATATGCACTAATGCATCCAAGTAAGGATCAAGTGCAATATTAATGCAAGACAAGGGATAAATAATAGATACCTCAAGGAAGTGAAAACCTCATGAGGAACTCTATGTCACACATGATCTAGAGTTGGTTGTTCTAGTAATAGCTTTAAAAATATGGAGACACTACCTTGTAGGGAGAAGCTTTGTGCTAAAAAATGATTACCAAAGCCTAAAATACTTATTTACCTAAAGGGACTTGAATGCAAGGAAAAGATGATGGAGTGAGTTCTTAAGTGAATATTTCTTTGGAATTTCACACATCAAGGGGAAGGAGAATGTAGTGAGAGATGCTCTAAGTAGAAGCCCAATGATTCTTTCCCTTATACCCATCAAGGTATACTTGAGGGAGAAAGTGCTAGAACACCTTTTGGAAGATAGTTGGTATTTAAAAGTAAGATCTAAGGTTCAAAGTAAAGATACAAAAGAACCTAAGTTTGAAGGATATGAGCTAGAGAATTATGGAGTATTATGATTCAAATAAAGGATATATGTATCCCTAATAATCAAGATATATGAAACACCATCCTCAAGGAATCCCACATAAACACTCTATTGTGTGCATCATAGTGTAAAGAAAATGTATGCCGACATGAGGAAACTCTTCGTTTGTGCAAGCATGAAGCATGACATTGTCTAGTTCATTGCAAAATTTATTGAATGTCAACAGGTAAAAGGAAACCATCATCACCCTGCATGTCTCCTACAACCATATGACATTCCTATGATGGAGTGGGAGGTTATTTCTAAGGATTTTTTCATTGGGTTACCTCTTACCTTCTAAACGCACAATGCCATTCTAGTCATGGTGAATAAACTAAAGAAAAGTGCTCACTTCATCCCATAAAAGATACTTATGAAGTTGTTGACATATCTTGGGTATTTATAAATGAAATTATGAGGTTCCATGGAATCCATAAGAACATCATACTAGATAGGGATTCATGATTCACTTCAAGGTTTTGAACTTGTATGAAGTCTACTTTAGGAACCTAGCTAAATGTAAGTATGAATTATCACCCTGAGACTGATGGATAAACATAAAGTGTGAACCAGGTACTGGAAGATATGCTAATAATGGATGTTATGGAACAACAAAAGCATTAGGAGAAGTAATTTCCATTAGTTAATTTTTTCATATAATAACAGTTACCATAGTTCAATCATAATGCCTCAATTTCAAGCTTTATGTGGAAGAACTTGCAAAACACCACCAAGTTGGGACAGGTTAGAGGACCGAGTGATTATGGGACTAGAATTAATTCAAGATATGGAAGAACAATAAATAAATAAATAAAAATTAAGAAACTATTAAAATAAGCACAAGGTAGACATAAAATCTATGTTGATGTTCACACGACAGATAAGAATTTTGAAGCAGGAGATGAGCTTTTTATTTGTATTAGACCAAACAAAAGTGCTAGTCAGTTTGAAAAGGGGATAAAGTTGTCACCTCGGTTTATTGAGCCATTTAAAATTCTAGAAAGGATTAGACCCTTCACCTACCATCTTGCATTTTCACCTCATTTGCATAAAATTCAGAACTGTTTTCATGTATGTGTACTAAGGCACTACATAGCTGAGGAATAACATAACCTTCAATGGAAGGAATTATAGGGATTACATGAGGGAACCATTTCAATCGAACCATTACATATAGTGGAACATAGGGTCCAATAGCTCAAGAACTACTTCGTGGACCAGTTTAAGGTCCATGTGTTATAGAAATTTTTGGGCACTTCAACCCCAATCATAAATGTCCATAAAATGAGGTCTCCTAAGTCCCTAAAAGTGTTGCTTCACTACCTAAATGAACAATGTCAGCTAATTACATCATCTCCCAGAATTTCTCCACTGAAAACTACTCAAAAATGGTCAAAACTGGATCATACTGAAAGCTCAATGTAGAGGGTGCGATGCATATCACCTTCCCAGTGTACAAGGTGTGATTCATACTGAATTTCTCCTCTGTAGGGTGCAATGGTCGGGAACGAACAAATGGCAGGGACAAAAATGCGAGGTGCAAGATCATGGAATCTTCAAGAAGCTTCCCCTCTGACACTTGCCTCTCTGTTTTCGCCCAGGGATGAGTAAGAGATCATCATTATCTAAGTGGAAGCAGGAACTATTAGAGAGAGGACACTAATCAAGATCCCAGAAGATGACTCACCTCTCTGTAATCATTTATATATGGATCCCTCATCACAGAGATCTAGAGGCTGGAATTTTGTATCTTATAGAAAAGTGTTGTTGGTTTTTTGGTGTACATTCATAGTGTTGGGTGATCTAAGCTTTTCTTGAGGTGAAGAAGGGCTTCCTAGCTGGAGGATGATGTTGGGTGAGAACATAAGGTTGTAATCCTCTTGCTACTTTTCATATTAATAAAGCTATTCTTGTTTTCTTCCATATTCTTGTGTACTTATTTATATATGCATTATATGGTTAACACACATCTGATCCTGTGTTATTTATGAATATAGATCTTTGTTTCTTCGATAGTAGTATGTTGCTGTGATTCCACAGGTTCTTTTTGAAGCTGGGCAGACGAAGAAGAAGCGGCGAAGCTCTATCAAGAAGGAGAGGAAATCAAGCTGAAGACTCAGGTTGGTCTTCTTGGTTCTCCTCTTGTCTATTTTCACAAAAGAAAACAATAGTAGACTTTAATTGTTTGTTTCTAATATAACCACCCATCTTAGTGGGAATAGCAGTATCCAAGTGGACACTATTCCCGGTAACAAAATGGCTACTCCACTGGGGAGCGACTAGATTACTTGTTAGCTTATCTATCCTTGTTTCTTTTATAAACTTACAAACGGAGCCTGAAGTCAAGCTAGCTAGCCTTCAAACTGCATTTGTTATACAAATGCAAAGTAGATCAATGTTGCTTCAGTCTATATCTGGGTTTTTGTTTATGAATTAAACAATAGATTTGCAAGCAATCTAATTGCCCTAAGTGGTGGCTCTAGTAACCTCTTTAGATCACCCCTGTGTTTTACATACACTGAACATTACTTGCTTGGCCTAAACACCTGAACTGAATTGCAAACTGTGAGTGAAAACCTGTTTAAAGTCTTGCACTGCTACCATCGCACCCTGCCTTCAAGGCAGTCTCTATGCATCGCACTTCCCGAGTGCAGTAGGTGCGCTGCATACTGGTTTCACTATGTAACAGGTGCGATGGTCAGGGAGGGTTAACTTTACCCTCAGACTGTGGTTTTTTCTCACTGTTTTCAGTCCTATTCAAGAGTTTTGTTGTCTGTAGTCAGTGCATTTCTGTGAAAACCTCCTTCTCCTGCATTATTCTGCCTCCTTAGTGCAAAGAACTATAAGTGTGTTTTATGTATTGTGCGTCATTTTCAATTCTCTTTTGCAAAAAGTAGCATAGTCAAACTGTCGTCTCTAGGTTTGAAAGTGTCGTAGCTATCGTTTTTAGTTTTAGAAAACAATCCCATTGTTCTTGATAGTCGATTATACAGTTACTGTTGCATAGGATTTGAATTAGTAGTTTTAAAGTGTTGAAAAGCCATTTTCATCTCAAAATCGCAAAGTGTCTCTCTTGCTTTCACTTCATTTTGAAAAAGAATTTTGTTGAGTACTGTTGCTTTAAAAGTAATTCAGATTTGTACATAGCTTTCTTAACATCATTCATACATTAAGGAAGCTGAAAACAAATACATGCATGTGCATTTGCATTTCGACAGCTTGGTTTGATTTAGGACTGTGTATTTAGCGTGTGCTTTGTGCTCTGTGAAGAAAAGATTCTTGACTTTCTTTCCTTAGTAGCTAGGATTTTCTTTGCTGAAAGAAGATTAAACATTTTTTTATCATCTTAGACTGCATTTTAGGAATTATATACACATCACGCAGTGAACCTGAAAGGCAAATTGTTAAGCAAGATCAACTTAAAATAAATTCAATGAATCTAACAACGCTTTGGAACTTAACGCACAACATCTAGAGGTCTAGGCTAGAGATGTATTCCCCCATCATAAAGCCTGGTAACTATTGTTTTCAGTGTTGGTTGGGTGATTCCTCCACTCTGAGACAGCAAGTGCCTGTACAGACTTGTGCTCCCACGTACCGTCGAGTATATATTGGGAGACCACAATAGGCTGCATCTTTTATCCTTAGGAAGCCGTGTCTACCGCCCTATCGATTGCAATGCACTGAACACAACATTCAGGAAGATTGACTACTGTACCATAAAAGGTATTCTGCAGTTTTGCGATTGGTTTGGTAATCCTCTCTGCCTAGATCTCCAGAGAAGTCCATTTTGCTCCTTTTCAGACTCCTTAAAGGAAAAGGTCCTCTAAGCACTTGTCACTTCAGGCTCAATAAAAGTCAAAGGTGACTAGAGTCATCTTTTGTTTTTTCTCGACTCTTTAAAATCGAAAAAACAAGTTGTGTCAAATCATCTAAAATTCATTTAATTCTAAAAACATTTTTCCCTTTTTTATTTTGAGTTGATCAACTAATCTGCAATCGTGGAAGAAAGTCAATCAAAACCCCGTCATTCGCGGAGACTTACAAGTCAACCATCGTTGACTTCGGAAGCGAAACCATTCTGGATGAAGCAAACTCGTTTAACGAGATCAAAGTCCCCTAGTTTGGTTGGAGCAAGCACTCCAACATCCTCAGAAACTCCGATTACTCCGAACATTTATGGTATACCTACCTCTACAAAAGAAATTCCGCAACAACAAAAGGACATTACAACTAATCCTAGTGTGACGGTTAACACTTCTATTCCTGAACCAACTCTGTCTACAGCCGGTTCGTAAGGTGTTACTCCCCAACTGTCTGCTACTGGAGAACTTAAATCTTCTTTGGCACCAAAAATATTGTATGGACCTGATGGTCTGCCTCTTCCTCCTGGATTGATTGCCATAGAAGAGATTGTGGAAGATCCTCCATCTAGCACTCCAACGCCACTTGAAGATGGGATCACCCTATATCCTTCTTCATCCAAAAATATTCACCCGCTTTCGGAAGTTCCTGAAGAATCGCTGAGGAATATTTTGGATAGGCTTAATATGTCTGAACAACTGTCAACATCAAGGATTGTGTCACCTGACACAGTAACAATGGAAGCTCCTTCTGCTATTCCAACAATGTTCGTCGGCGTGCCATCTGTCCCAACCAGCTTTCAATCATTGGATGGAGTCCATCTAGGGGCTATTTCGACAGTATGGACTGTTCCCGTTTGTTCGTCCAGAATTATATCTGGAATCTCTTATGTTGAGTCTTGACAAATTGATCCGTCACAAGGTCAATTTTGGCAAACTGGTCCCCAAAGGAAAATCATTCCTTTGAGTACTGGATTACCGTCGTATGGAGGGCCATATACCCTTTCATTGTCTTCCTTGAAAGGACAACCATGCGTGAGTTTGTAACAAAATTTGGGTTATGATGGAATCACAACTAGCGGTTGGGTGCCAATCCTGTCTCAAAAACCAAGAGTTGTATGCTCAATACAACAAAGTTCACCTATGACAAACATCCCCACTATGCCCGCTATTGTGGCGGTATCGCAAGTATAAGTGTCACCAGTTGTATGCCAACCTCAAGTTTTGCAGGTTGCGATGCAACAATCTCTTGTACCTCCGACACAACCACAATCACCAAATGGTGGGATGGCACAGGTTCAAACGGGGAACACCAATCCCCATCTTGGTGAAACAATCAGTGCTGGACAATAGCCCATGGCTGGTGCAATACCAACAACTTCAATTCCAGCAGGCTTACCAAGGATATGAGCAACAAGTCTTTGCAAGTAATGGGCAGCCTTATTATAATGGTTATGCCCATCAACCTTACCAAAGTTACCAACATCAAATGCATTATGCTAGTATGCAAAGACCAACTGCTCCAATGATTCTATCTTATCCTGGGTATGCTCAACCAAGCCTGAATCAACAGTTGCCTTTCATGGCAACTTTAGAGTTACGGGATCTGAGTCGACTAACGAACGATCCAATTGCCTACGCCCCTTGGTGGCCGGCAATTCTGCATAAACTTCCATCGTATATTCCTAAATTTAATGGAAATCCAGGCGAAGACCCATCGAATCATGTGATGACTTTTCATCTATGGTGTTCATCAAACACTCTCAATGATGATTCGATTCGGCTTCACCTCTTTCAGTGCACGTTAACCGGTCCGGCGGCAAAGTGGTATATCGAACTACCTAGAGCTTCGTTTGATAACTTGAGTACCCTAGCCACAACCTTTTTAACCCATTTTCAGTTACCTATCAGGTACAAAACAGGAACTGAGCTACTTACCAATTTCAAACAAACAACAGCCACTCACATATCCGATCATATTCATGAGTGGCAACGTCATCGTAGAATGGTAAAAACATATGTTCCTGATCAGCTATTAGTTGAATGGTTTATTAAGTCGCTATTACCCGCTATTACAAAAGATGTAGCAAAGGGAGGAGTCATCACTAAAGAGCAAGTTATTGCTCGTGCACAATATCTAGACTTGATCTACACTCAGTGTGGCACGCTCTACGATAAAATCCCTGATGCTCCTAAACCAGAATTTATGTTCCTCCGCATCCTAAATCAAACAAAGACTCTCATGCCGGCGATGGTGTGATAGGTATGACAAGCACTAAAACCGCAAAGGCCACATCGAAAAAGGCCTGCATGGTTTCAAGTCAAAATGCAAATTAGGAACTTCTAGCCTCGTAAGTAAATGTTGTGTCAATAGACAAAGGCAAAGAACCCAAGAAACCAGGAGGCAAGAAGAAAAAACAAGGGAAGAAAAAAAACCAGGAGGACTCATCTCCTAGAAAATATTTTGCAAACCCTTCTGGGAATGGGAAACCAAAAAATCCATGTCATATATGTGATGAGGATCACTGGACCAGAGAATGTCCATATAAACAAGAACTTAGAAAATCTTTCAAAAGTTCAAAAACCTCGACTGTATTGATAGATCCGTTTCCAAACCCAGGAACAAATCTGGTTGCTAGCGAAAATGCTTCCCCGTCCCAAGTGCTAACGTTGTCAGTTTCAAAGCAACTGAATGATGCTCTAATAACGACAAGGAGTAAAGATTACGGGAATCTACAGATGTTGAACAATAAGGATAATGATCAACCTAGTAGTTCAACAACAACTTCAATAGAAGTCGTGCCACCCATCATTCCTGAATTAACAATAAAACCGCCAAAGGGAGTAGTACACAAATCGACCTTTAATCCTCGTGCCCGAGCAGCACAACACTATAATATAGTGGAGGATTTAGCTCAATCGCCATCCGCGATGTCGACTCTTGAGGTACTGGAAAATTTCCCCTCCCAAAAGTAGGCTTTATTATCAGCAATAGGTGGGATTGACCCAATGGATTCCAATCTTGTATCTTTTAATCAAAAAGGATACGACCCTCAGTTACCAGCTCAACTAGCTTTCCTCATTCAAGTGAAAGCCCTCAACAAAACTGTTCATAGAACAATTATTGATGAGGGGGCATCCACATGTATCATGTCAATGAGTTGTTGGAAAACTCTAGGGTCTCCATCCTTGTCGCGATCATCAACGACATTGAAAGCATTTGATGGACGAACATACACCCCGTATGGGATACTAAGTAACTTGCAAGCCGAACTGGGGGGGAAACAGTAGAAATCGATGTTGAAGTCATCGATGGGAATCTTGATTACAACATCCGACTGGGAAGACCCTGGATATATGCCATGGCAGCTGTTCTGTTGACCTACTTTAGGAAAATTGCATTTCCTTCCCAAGGAGGAATTACAATCATCGACCAACAAGCTTTTCTCCCCAACAGTTCGCAAGTTATGAGAAGCATTCCAATGATCCATGGAAGCCCTAGCATGCTTCATAATATCGAAGTAGGCCTACTAAAGGACCCTACGTTAATGGGAACTTTTACCCTACCGCCTCCTGCAAATTTGGCGGAAGTGGCTAATGTAGGAACTTGCAATATGATATCTTCCATTCAAAAGATGTCAGAAAATGATGTTAAAATGGATCATTCGCAAGTTTTTCCTCTAACCCCACTGGAAATATTATAGCAATCAATGTTTTTCAGCATGGGAGGCAAACCCGCATCAATGCTCATCGAGCATTTGGATAGATAGGTCTAAGGAATATGGCACCCCTTCAAATCCTTGGTCGCAAGTACACTCTACAGACGAAGGAATCATTCAATCGATGATGATTGATGGGGCACCATGGGAAGATTACCACCATCGTTCCCATCTTCTGAACTCGAAAGAAGATAATTCTGACGACCTACACCATCCTTCAGTATTTGACTTTCTGACGAATACTGTAAATATGGTGGATTCCGAGAGAAACCTATCCAATATCGAAGTGACTACTACCATAAATATCTCAACCAAAACAGATGTTGTAGAGAATATTCATGTTGGCAAATCTTGTTCTTCTTCAGAACTGGAAATATATAGCACTCTCGTTCACGAGTTTAGAGATGTCTTTGCTTGGTCATATGATGAAATCCCAGGTATCGACTCGAGCATAGTTGAACATGAAATTAATATGTATCCAGATGTCAAACGAGTACGACAACGGCTAAGGCAGGTGCACCCCAAGAAAGCCGTTGCCATCAAGGCGGAAGTTGAAAAACTCCTCCATGCTGGTTTCATTTACCCCATTCCTCTAACCAATTGGGTATCGAATATTTTTCCTGTGATGAAAAAACAAGGAATGATTAGAGTGTGCGTCGATTATAGGGATGTAAACCAAGCTTGTCAAAAAGACAACTACCCTACACCCTTTGTTGACTAGATAATTGATGAATGCGCTGGATGTGAAATATTTTCATTTATGGATGGATTTTCTGGGTATAATCAAATAAATATCCGCCCACAGGGCCAGTCAAAGACTGCATTCATTTTTCCGTGGGGCACATTCACATATCGCAAGCTACCCTTTGGTTTGAAGAATGCAGGGGCAACTTTTCAGAGAACAATGAACTATGCTTTCCATGACATCAAAAACATTGTTCAACATTATCTCGATGATCTCCCAGCTCATTCACGAAAGCGGACCGATCATCCGCGCCATTTGAGAGCGATATTTCTACGTTGCCGACACTACAAGATACGACTCAATCCACACAAATGTGTGTTTTGTGTAAGTTCTGGTCGTTTACTTGGCTTCGTAGTCTCAAAGGATGGGATTCATCTCGACCCTTGCAAGGTTCAGGAAATAATTGATTTGCCTCCACCTTCAAACTTGCTTCAGATTCAGAAACTCCAAGGGAAAGAAAATTTCCTTAGGAGGTTCATTCCAAATTACGTCGAACTAGCTAAAGGTTATACTCGTCTATTGAAGAAGGAAGTACCCTTCGTTTGGGACCAGGTCGCGCAAGCCTCCTTTGATGCTTTAAAGAAATCTCTAATATAAGTGCCATTAATGTATGCTCCTGATTATCAAAAAGACTTTAACCTGTATCTGGCTGCAGCAGATACGACCATAACAATGGTTTTAGTTCAATAAGACAATGGAATTGAACATCCTATATATTATTTAAGCCGAAACTTAAATGATACAGAAATGAAATACTCCTACATTGAAAAGCTCACTCTCGCGATTGTTCAAGCGATACAGAGATTTCGACACTACGTACTCTTCAGGAAACTACCATTTTATCAGATTGCAACCCCATGACTTATATATTGTCGCGACAATTGCTGGGGGGGAAATATTCAAAATGGATAGCAATTCTACAAGAGTTTGATTTGGAATTCAAAACATACAAATCAAAGAAAGCCCTAGTATTTGCAGAGTTACTATGCAATCTCCCATCATCGTCCAACGATGCAACATCCGAAGAAGCAATCGTGGATGAAAATTTGTTTCTGATATCTTCAAGCGATTTGTGGTACAGAGATATAATCATTTATCTCTAGACACAAACATACAGGTCTAATACCTCACACTTCGATCAACGTCGTATTCGATACCAAGCAAAAGACTACGTGATCATTGGTGATACTCTTTACCATCATGGTATCGATACAGTTTTGCGGAGGTGCCTCACCCTTGAGGGGGCAGAAAAGGCCCTGAATGACTGCCATTCAGGTGCATGTGGGGGGCATCCATCTGGTTATGCTACAGTGCAAAATTTTTTACGAGCAGGATACTTCTGGTCAACAATGTTCAAAGATTGCATAACCGCAGTTAGAAGTTTTCATGCTTTCCAAATTTTCGATAGCAAAACCAGAATACCACCCGCACCAATGCAACCAGTAGTAGCTGTTGGGCCATTCGCCAAATGGGGCATAGATTTCATGACTTGTAACCCCACTTCAGCCGGGGGGCATGGGTACATAATAGTCGCAGTAGACTATTTTACCAAATGGTCCAAGGCGATGCCTACATTAAACAACAGCGACAAAACGGCTGCCCTTTTCTTTTTCAATCATGTAGTCTCTAGATTCGGCATTCCACAGGCCATAGTCACAGATCATGGATCGCATTTTAGGAATCACATGATGGTTGAGTTGGCTGCCAAATTAGGATTTCCCCATGACAGCTCACTCCATACTATCTGCAAGCTAACAGACAAGCTGAAGCAATCAACAAAGTCCTAAAGTGCATGCTGCAAAGAATGATCGGGGTCCACAAATGGGATTGGCACTTAATCCTGTACTCGGCCTTGTGGGCATACCGGACATCGGTAAGAAATGAAACCAGGTTCACACCTTTTCAACTTGTGTACGGTCTAGAAGCAATCTTACCGGTTCAATGTGAAATCTCGTCTCTCAAACTCGCAGTCAACCTTCTCCCTGGAACCTCAAAAGAAGAGGCTCGTTTCTTGGAACTAATCCAATTCGATGAAACCCATCGGGATGCAGCTTCAGCTAATGAAGCTCATAAGAAACGAGTCAAAGCGCAATTTGACAAGAATGTCAAACCTCGCGTCTTCTCAGAAGGTGACCTGGTCTTACTTTACGACCAAGAATCTGATAAGTTGGGAGCAGGGAAATTCAAATCATTATGGATGGGTCGCTATATTGTTAAACAAGTATTAGCAAAAGGAGC
This sequence comes from Pinus taeda, assembly GCA_000404065.3. Classification (NCBI taxonomy): domain Eukaryota; kingdom Viridiplantae; phylum Streptophyta; class Pinopsida; order Pinales; family Pinaceae; genus Pinus; species Pinus taeda. Next base: position 71,724 of record APFE030489511.1, read on the forward strand.
CTACGAGTTGATGGACTATGATGGGATTCCACTGGAACAACCTCGCAACGGGTTGTACCTCAAGCGTTACTATGCTTTATTTCGCATAGTAATCCTTATGCTTTTGTTACATTTTTGTTTTTGCCAAGAGTATTTAGTTTGGTTAAGTAATCCACGTTTAGTTAAAAACACTAGTATTTTACTTGAATTACGTGCATGGTAAATTAAAAGTGACTTTTACTTCTCATTTTACCATTTCATTTAAATTTGGTTTGTTGGAGCTCTGGAGGTGCTTTTCCCCCTTGATTTTCACCAGCGGATTCTGGGAGATTCTGTGGATGATTCTTGACGCCGTTCAGACCAGGTAGGAGCTAAACTTGTGTGCTTCAATTGCATGCCTTTCATTTTGGATTATGAGCTTGTTTCCTTGTCCTGTTGATCCTTTAGGGTTTGAAGAACTCGCCTTGGGACCATCGCACCCTTCCTTAGTCGAAAGGTGCGATGCATACTGATCTTCCCACTAACTAGTTAGTATGCATCTCTCCCAGTACACTTGTTGGGGTGCGATGGACGCAAGGAGGAAAGTTTTTGCATAGTTTCCTCATGAATTTTTGCTTGTTTTTTACCAAATGAAGATCCTAACTCTTCCCTTGTTTGTTTTTCAGAGATTCATCGGAGCAAAATGGTTTATTACATGGCGAGAATGCGAGCATGAAGAAGAGGACACTGTTGCTTTACATGATCCAGGCACAGTAGTTGCATTGTGGAACTGTGGCCTGTTGAAGTTTTTCCGTATCTCTAGCATGAGGCAACAAATCAGTTTGTTGCAATATTTCCTCAATGCTTGGGATCCTATAAACCAGGTATTCTAGGTTAGGGGCAAATCGATCCCCTTGACTATGATGGGATTCCACTGGTGCAACCTCGCAACAGGTTGTACCTCAAGCGTTACTATGCTTGATTTCGCATAGTAATCCTTGTGCTTTTGTTACATTTTTGTTTTCGCTAAGAGCATTTAGTTTGGTTAAGTAATCCACTTTTTTCATTCGTTCTAGATGTTGAACCTACTAGAATCATCCGTTAGATATGCCAATGGAGCAAGTCGCAGTTCGCAGAACCTATCTTCTGCGGCATGGGCCATTTTCAGTTCCAGCAGTGAGTTAGTAAGTTTCAGAGGAGTGTGTATTGGTCGGTCTACGAACAATATAGTTGAGTACAACACATTGATAGAACTCCTTTCTGATGCCATCACACATGCCATATGCCGACTTGTCGTCAGGCTAGACTCACAGCTCATCATTTTACAACTCACCGGCATCTATTCTGTACGAAATCCAGCTATCTATCGCATGTTCCTAAGGGTCAAAATTTTGGAAAGACAGTTCAATTTCATCCAATATCAACATATTTCTAGAAGTTTAAACACATTAACAGACTCATTGGTAAATTATGTGTTAGATAGACATTTGCGACATTTATAAAAAGAAGCATCACATCAATATATGCAGTAGCATTATGTAACTTAACCAAAATAAAGCTCCGAAAATAAAAAATATATTTCATAACTGTTTTTAGTTTGTACATAATGTTCTGTAACCAAGACAAAATTGGTCAAATGACCCAAAACTCGAAATGCTAGGGGGCACCCTAGTCTAATGATGCTGGTGATAACAAGTCACCGCCTATGCAATCATGCATAAAAGCCTAGTCCATCGACTCGGCACTCCAGTAGTATGTCGCTGCAACCGAAGAGGCAGCTCATTGGTCCTCATATCCGAGATACCAAGGGTAAGACCCTCGATCTGGTCTTGTAGTGCTGAAAGAGTCTCGACCACATCAAGGTCACGAAGGATAGCCGTCCCAACAGCCTCTCCTGCTAGAGTAGCCGCTGGGTCTCTGTGGCGTACTGCCGGTCAAACTTGTCCAACATCTGCATGAGCACATGAGTTTTGATTAGTCTTGATCATAAGAATATAAGAACATTATAAAGAACAATGAGCAGAGATATGGTCAGAAGAAATTACCCATGGCACCCCACTGCTCACCAACCAGCAGCACCAAATCCAGATCACCTCGGAAATCCATACCAGCATATGGGAACCTGGCATAAACCATCTCCTGACGATCAAACCACTCGAAGAAGGTCTCAAAAAAAGAAATCTGGGGTTGGCCAGTGTGCCGAGACATGAGATCAACCCATCTCTGCATTCGCGGTTCAGTCGGTGGAGGTAGGCCAAGTGAAATATACTGCAGCTGCATCAGTGGGATTCTCTCCAAGGCAAAAGCGGTCAAAATAGAACCATAACCAAAGTTCTTGGATCTTCCGCTTTTCACCTTGGTCAGTTGTTCTTTCATCACAAAAAATACTACATCACACCAATTGAACACCTTTGGTTCAAGGCATTCCAAAGCATAATGCATGTAAGATCTGTTGGCTATGTGAAGACCAGAACTACCAGCCAGTCTAGCAAAAGTGAACAGAATGGTCTGCAAGGGCCGATCAGTGACATCTCGGATATTGATCTTGTCATCTGTACTCGGCTGAGATCCCTCTTTTCAATGTCGGCGAATGTACTCCCTCACGAACTCACCCCCACGGGCGGAGCCTGATAATGAGAGAGGGGCACCATGCCTCGATAAACCGGTTAGAAAATACATGTCCACCACTATCAAGGGGATCGATTTTCCCCTAACCTGGAATACCTGGTTGATAGGATCCCAGGCATTGAGGAAATATTGCAACAAACTGATTTTTTACCTTCATGCTCACATTCTCGCCATGTAATGACCATTTTGCTCCGATGAATCTCTGAAAAACAAACAAGGGAAGAGTCAGGATCTTCATTTGGTAAAAAACAGGAAATATTTCATGAGGAAACTATGCAAAAACTTTCCTCCCTGTGTCCATCGCACCCCAGCAAGTGTACTAGGAGTGATTGATAATGGCTAGTCAGTGGGAAGATCAGTATGCATCACACCTTTTGACTAAGGAAGGGTGTGATGGTCCCAGGGCGAGTTCTTCAAACCCCAGAGGCTCAGCAGGATAAGGAAACAAGCTCAGAATCCAAAATGAAAGGCATGCAATTGAAGAGCACAAGTTTAGCTCCTACTTGGTCTGAACGGTGTCGAGAATTGTCCATGGAATCGCCCAGAATCCACTGGTGAAAATCAGGGAAAAGCACCTCCAGAGCTCCAACAAACCAAATTCAAATGAAATGGTAAAATGAGAAGTAAAAGTCACTTTTAATTTACCATGCACATAATTGAAGTAAAATACTAGTGTTTTTAACTCATTTATCAAGCATATGTTTTCATTTCTAATTGGTTTGATGAAGCAAATGAATAGGGAGTACAATCTTTGAAAGAATGAAACGCTAAGGGTGAATCAAAAACTCAATGACCATCATCGCGAGCAATGTTGTCGCAGAGTTCAAGCTCGTTAAAAAATAAACCCTCCACGAGCAGTTTTAGTGCATAGTTCAAGCTCGTTAAAAAATAAACAAAAGTCATGAGAAAATGTTTCCCCCAGCGTTTAAGCTCATTAAAAAATGAATTGGTAAATAACCATTGTGAATGCCTTATCGCCAGCTTTTGAGCCTTGGTCGTGTTCTCGCCATCACCTCCACTCTATTTTTAGCTGATCATTCACCCCCATATGATTGTTTACCCATTCGAGGAACATCTGCGAAGAGTGATTCTGTTAGCCATCCTTGTGACACTGCTGTGATTGGAAAATTCCAAATCTTACCTGGAATCAGCTGCTACCCGAAACCATCACTCGTTCCTTGAAAATGAGTCTTCTTTAAGCTCTTTTCACCTGACTCGTAAATATGAAAAGATTGCCGAGCGATTGGCCTCTCTGGCTCGTTAAATTCATCGGAAGTGCTATCCCTCCTCTAGATTTTAATCTTTTTGGACCTGAGGGATTATTACACAAAAATATCGAGCGCTTGTCTTGTTCAGCTTGTTAAAACTATTGAAAATTCATCCCTTTTGTATTATTTTAAGCTTTTTCAGACTTAAGGGATTATATGACGAAAAAGAATCGTTGGAGTCTCCTTTCCATTCCTTTAAGACTCTCTAAAATTGAAAGGGACCGAGTTATCTTTGTCGTTAAACTCGTTAAAACCGAATAGC
>APFE030489511.1:76991-188764 GCA_000404065.3 Pinus taeda
CGATGTCTTTCCATGTTCGACTCTAGAACATTTTTCACATGGATCGACTTGTACTCCGAGTGAAGATTGAACAAGTTTTGAAGACCCCGGATCTAGTTTCATCCATCCGGGCTGCGATATGTTCAGGAATATAAAGACATCAAGTGTACATCATTGCCGAACAGATGATCATCCAAATCAAAGGATGATGAATCCATATCATCAGTCTGTCACACAGACGATTGTCTGTCCTATGTACACGAAAATGAATTTATAAAGCTGAGCTTGGGAATGCCCGCCTCAGCTAGATCATGAAAAAATGTTGTCAGAATAATGTGTTGTATTGTATCTTATTACAGGTCGCCTCCCAGCCCGGAAAAACTTCGGATCCTCATAGTAAAGCATTTCACTTGACATCAAAAAGATTAACGACCTCATGCTTTAATGGGCAACTGTTATAGACATTTTTGGGAACTTCAACCCCAATCATAAATGTCCATAAACTGAGGGCTCCTAATTCCCTAAGAGTGTTGCTTGACTGCCAAAAGGAACAAGGTCAGCTAATTACATCATCTCCCAGAAGTTCTCCAATGAAAACTGCTCAAAAATGGTCAAAACTGGACCATACTGAAAGCTCAATGCAAAGGGTGTGATGCATATCACCTTCCCAGTGTACAAGGTGCATTGCATACTGAATTGCTCCTCTGTAGGGTGCGATGGTCGGGAATGGACAAATGGCAGGGACACAAATGCGAGGTGGAAGATCATGGAATCTTCAAAAAGCTTCCCCTCTGACACTTGCCTCTCTATTTTCGCCCAGGGATGAGTAAGAGATCATCATTCTCCAAGTGGAAGCAAGAACTATTAGAGAGAGGACACTAATCAAGATCCCAGAAGATGACTCACCTCTCTGTAATCATCAATATATGGATCCCTCATCACAGAGATCCAGAGGCTGGAATTTTGTATCTTATAGAAAAGTGTTGTTGGTTTTCTAGTGTACATTCATAGTGTTGGGTGATCTAAGCTTTTCTTGAGGGAAAGAATGGCTTCCTAGCTAGAGGATGATGCTGGGTCAGAACATATGGTTGTAATCCTCTTGCTACTTTTCATCTTAATAAAGCTATTCTTGTTTTCTTCCATATTTTTGTGTACTTGTTTATATATACATTTATATGGTTAGCACACATCTGATCCTGTGTTATTTATGAATATAGATCTTTGTTTCTTCAATAGTAGTATGTTGCTATGATTCCAAAGGTTCTTTTTGAAGCTGGGCAGCCGAAGAAGAAGCGGCGAAGCTCTATCAAGAAGGAGAGGAAATCAAGTGCAAGACTCAGGTTGGTCTTCTTGGTTCTCCTCTTGTCTATTTTTACAAAAGAAAACAATAGTGGACTTTAATTGTTTGTTTCTAAGATAGCCACCCATCTTAGTGGGAATAGCAGTACCAGAGTGGACACTATTCCCTGCAACACCATGGGACATATATAGTCCCATATTTTCTACCTGGGAAGACACAAAGACCATATGCTATAATTTTCCTAGCTTGTTTAGAATTTTTGAAACACTTAAAACTTTATTTTGTATCTCCTTAGTTTATTTAGCTAGATACATAGGACTATCATTTTGAACTTATCTATGACTATGAAGAGTTACACATGAGAATGTTACTTAAAATGATTTTTTTTGTCATGTTTACTTAATTAAATATGTATATGTTGTTGGTACATGGATAAATATTTGAATTATGTTATGAATGAAACATGTATACAAAATACATTTTACTTATCAGCATGTGTGATTATGTTAAAGGCCGCATATTTTTTTTTATTACATATGAGATGGATATAACTATAGTGATCACACTTTATTACTTAATATTAAAGTTGACGATAAGTATATTGACTAGGCATATTCAATTATGTTATATGAACTCAAAGATCAATATCATAGATGTCAACAAATACGAATGTTGGAAGCTAGTTATTTGAAGTTATTTTGGTTGAGTATATTGAAGCATATGCTATAACATGTATGAAAGCATTTATATTTCAAATGATATTGTTATCAAACTGACCATGTGTTGATAAAACTCAAAAAAAGTTGAGGCTCAATGAAATTACATGATAGGGTGTTGACCCTGGTCCTAATAGGAGGGGTGGGGGTGTTTCCCACCATTTAACCTTCAAAACTTGGAGTCATGGTAAGACTGTGTGAGTTACACTCCCCTAGACGTGTCATGATGACTCTGAGATGCCTACTAGGAATATTAGGTCGATGTCATCAACACTCCCACCCTTGGGTTTTTATGGATGGTTAGGTTAGTTTAGATGATGCTATGAGATATTCTAGTAAAGGAAAGATAAGATGGGAGAGGAATAGATTAGGAAGGATAGGATGATTCTAGGATGACTTTGGAACTCTTCTAGGGTAGGGAATGACTACTAAATTTGTAAAACCAAGAAATGTTGAAAACATAAATTTTAAGCATCCTCACATTATAAATGAAAATTCAATCATGGAACACAATCCTTACATGATTATACTAATCACTAAAGTAATTATTGATATACTATATAAACCCTAACTTCAGGATAACATTTTCTAAAGGAAGGGTGTATGTAATGAGCCACCTCGAATTACGGGTATAATATGATTATTAGCATTTATATAATAGATACATATGTATCCGTTGCATGCAATGCAATAACATACTTCATACCAATGAATTTATCATACTTCTATATTGCTAACCATACACACACTTGTGGTATCCAATACTAACATACATCATAGCTTGGAATCCATCATATACACATTTCAAGAACTATACCAAAAATATACATCCACATACATCATAATAAGAAATCTAAATGGAATCATAATTCATGTTATATCATTATCTAAAACATACACACATCAAAAATTATATAACTAATAAAAAGTATATAATATACATTACTATTATCAAGAACATTTAATTCATTTTTTTACAACATATAACATTGATTGTTTGTGCTAACTAAACCATATTGTAAGTGTTTGTGATTATCATCATCTTAAATAAATAATATATATATTATATATATATATATATAATATATTATATATATATATAACCGTCTAAGGTATACATATGCAAGGGATTACTTCATTTCTTGAAAAGGAATTATCAATATAAAGCACACAAATTATACCCAAGAGGTGAATTCCTAATACAATAAACGCCATTTTTTACCATGTTAGATGGTAGGCGATCAAAGAACCAATATATATATATTCCATTTATGATCAAGATCGAAGACCAATAGAGAAACTTAAATAATTTATGAAGAGGTGGTGGGAGTTTCGTGAAGAGGAAGGAACCTCTCCAATATAGGGAGGCGAGTGTCATGAAGACAAGGGGTTATTTTGGCTTCTTGGATGGGAATTGAAAGGAAACAAAGGGAAAATGAAGAGAGAATGTTATGGAACGAACTTGAGGGATGAGCTAGAGGGCGCTAGATGTAGCAAAATTTTTGAGAAGCTTGATCTCTGTTCTTGGAGTTTTGGGGACACCGGTTAGAGTACTTGGATCTTGAGATCTTTTGGGTTTGGGAACCTAAGAGGTTGATCTCAGATAGGATGGGTGGAATTGGTTAGTTTGGTAACGAAAGGATAGGATGCAAAGAAATGTCATCCAGGGATCAACATTGTATGGGAAAACTAAGTACATACATGCATCTAATTTAATAGAATTTACGTGAAATATTACTTCTCTAATTGAAATAAAATCTTATGCCCTACAAAAATGGATGCCAAGATCTTTACTAAACTTGCTTATAACTCTATCCAAAACCCCCACCTTCAACTCAAGTGAGGGTGGCATAAGTATGCCTAATGCTTGCTAGACCACTAGGGAATTAAAGAGAAGATCATATTACATAATGTAGATAATATTAAAAATGTTATTTCTTCCACATTTAAGAAGAAATTGTGGGGAAATAAAGAGATGAAGGTAAAAAGTAAACTATGATATTATAAAGAGGTGATTAACCCCAATCTCAAAAACCAAAATTATCTCTTAATATTGACTATCATTGAGAAGAAAATGAATATTTCCAAGTGATGGTTACTATCTCAGAAAACCACAATGATGTTACAAGATGAATAACAAATATTTTCTCTCACAGCAAACTACGGTGTTGTTATAGGAAGAACACATTGTTTTTTTTCAATCACGTAGTCTGTAAAAACACAGTTTAAAGGTCCCTTTGTAACTCCCAAACGAAGGATCTTTATGAGAAATCACTCATGGATTACCAAGTAGACCCCACTTTCAACAAAACCCAGATTCCAGAATTTCGAAATTCGTCTTCCTATGATCATAAATCGACCTGCAAAATTGGTGACTGTTTTCATTTACGAATTTCCTTTCTTTTGTTTGGTAGATACAAAGTGCTCTGTATTCTTGAATCTAAAATATAAGATGATTCTTTCCAATACACAATCTTGGATGAAAAAGTATTGGATTAAAATATTAATTGAATATGATTCTCTGGTTCTCAATTAAATGTAAATAATAGAGAAAACGCAGTCCAAGAATTCCTCATTCAACACAACAATTTAAAGACCAAATCAATTTCAATCTCCTAAAATTAATATTGTGGTTCATAAACCTCACAAACACATAAACAAATAACTACCTCACACACACTTACAGATTCAATTTGCTGCTGCAAAACCATTGGTCTAAGAAATGTTGTTCAATTAGCTTCAATCTCACACTGAAATTTACAACACCCAAAAATGTTCCTCCTCTCTCCTTCCCAAAAAACTCTCAATCCACCATCCAAGAAATGAATTCATGGATGTGAACCAATTTTCTTTAGCCCTAACTACCTACTAACTATAAAATCATTTCTTTTAACTATATATTTCTAACTAATCTTAATTGAATATCAAGAAAATTTCAAAAACAAACTTTAAAATGTTCTAACCTTGACATTTGAACAATCCATCACATTGCTAGGCTCTTGCACTCACTTTAATAACTTATCACTTTTTGTTTGCTCGGCCTAGTGCACCTACATCAGACTCCCCATGAAAGAAATTTTTATGAGCTCCTACTCATAAGATCTACTATAGAATGGCCTACTTTTTGTAGTGTTTCTTCATCCATCGAAGTAGATTCCTCCATCGGACAGTCTTTCCACTTCACAGGATATTCCAACTATTATTTCCCTCTAGTCTTCTTGGCTACTTGAGTGTCCAAAATCTATTCGATTTCCAGTGGCTATGCCATGGGCATCTTCTTAACCCATGGTTCCTCCTTATCCTGAATATTATATATTTTATTCGTCGAATTGCCTTCCACATCAAAAACAACGTATGGGTACAGATCTGCCACATTAAAAATGGGCAAGATTCCTACACCTGGAGTTAACTGCAACTCGTAAGTGTTTGCAAAAAAAAATTCTAGAGGATTCTACTAGGCCCAATATTTTTCATATTCAATTATTTATATTCTCCTTTGGAAACCTCTCCTTACGAAAATGTGCTAAGACCAGGTCTCCTACTTCGAACTGTACCTCCCTTCTTCTCAAATATTCTCTTTGTTTATACCTTTCGCTGCTGTCTTGTAGCTTCTGCTTGCCTTGCTCATGCTGATTGTTGATTGCATTTGCGAAGTCTTCCCCGTCAGCATGCGTGCACTCAAACTGGCCCAAATCCTGAAACTCAAAGATTCCGTGTGGATACATTCCATATAAGATCTAGAAAGGGCTCTTGCTTGTACTTTTGTTGGGTATGTCATTGTAGGAAAATTCCACCTGCGCAAGCACACGATCCCATTTTCTAGAATTTTCACCAACCAGACTCCTTAGCAGATTTCCGAGACTCCTGTTCACAACTTTAGTTTGTCCATATGACTATGGATGGTAAGTCAAATTGAAGTTTAATTTGGTGTCTAATTTCTTCCACAATGTCCGCCAGAAATGTTTGATGAACTTCACATCTCTGTCCGAGATGATGGGCTTTGGTAATCCATGTAACCTATCTATCTCTGAAAAGAACAAGTATGCTACATGTGTGACATCACTTTTCTTTCTACACGGAATGAAATGTGCCATCTTGGTGAAATGATCCACCACCACCATTGTGGAATTGTAACCCCTCTGTGTCTTTGGCAAACCTAATACAAACTCCAAACTGACTGAGTTCCAAGGTCTGTTTGGAATGGGTAAGGTTGTATACAACCCTGCATTCTGGCCGCGTCCCTTTGCATGCTGACATACCCTACATCTGGTTACAAATATCTGTACATCTCCTCTCATTATCGGCCAATAATAGAAGTATCTCAGCTGATCCAAAGTCTTATCTACTCCAAAGTGCCCGACCAAACCTCCACTGTGTTTTTCCTGGATCAAGTTCTCCCGCATGGAACACTCAGGAATGCACAACTATCCTCTTTTGACAACAACCCTTCCTGTATATTATAGTTCAAACATGGAATATTTTCTCTCAATAGTGGATTTTGGAAAGCTTCATAAACTTCCTTAAAATCTACATCCTCCTCGTACAGATCCTTTAGATACTCGAATCCCAGCAAGTGTACTACACTTTCTTGTAGTATTAAGCTTCTACTGCTTAACGCGTCCGCCATCTTGTTGGCTTGACCACTGATGTGCTTTAGAATAAGGGTGAAGCTCTGTAAGTACTCCACCGATTTCGCATGCTTATGATTAAGCTTTTGCTACTACATAATGTACTACAAAGAAAAATTGTCTGAAAGCAAGACAGATTCCTTAGCCAAAAAATAATGTCTCGAATGTTTCAATGCTTGGACGACTCCATAAAACTCTTTGTCATACGACGTATACTTATGTCTGCTATAATTTAATTTCTCATTGAACTATGCTACTATCTTATCTTCTTGGCTGAGAACTGCATCAATGGCTATTCCACTAGCATCACAATGAACTTCAAAAAGTTTGTTGAAATCCGGTAGTCATAGTATTGGTCTTTTAGTGATCTTCTTCTTAAAAAACTGAAAACTCCTTTCATCCAATTCTGTCCAATGAAGAGGTTGATTTGCCTTTTTAATGGTATCTACCATAGGTGCGTAAATACCACTAAATTCCTAATAAACTTCCAGTAAAAACTGGCCAGTCCATGAAAACTTCATACCTCAAACAAATTTTTGGGAGATGGCCAACCAACTATGGCTATAATCTTTTCTGGGTCCATCTTCAACTCATTCTCAGAAATTACAAAGCCTAAATAAATCAATTGTTTCCTGAAAAATGAACATTTTTTCAAATTTATCAGCAGTTTTGCTTGCTGTAATTTTTCTAGCACATACTTGACATGCCGAAAATGTTCTTCCTTAGTATTGTTGAAAATAAGTATATCATCCAGATATACAATCATGAATTTGCCGATAAATGCCTTCAATACTTCATTCATCAAAATCATGAACGTGCTAGGAGCATTGGTTAGGCCAAATGGCATCACCAGCCACTCATACAAGCCTTGATTTGTCTTGAAAGCCATGTTCCACTCATCATCTGATCTGGTGATAACTGCTTTCCAGATCTATCTTTGAAAAGTATGTAACTCTGCTAAGGCAATCCATCATATTGTCTATCCAAGGTAAAGGGAACCTATATCTGATGGTGATCTTATTTATTGCCCTAGAATTGGTGCACATCTGTCATTCACCTCCTTTCTTGGGAGCTAAAATAGTTGGAACAACAAAAGGACTCAAAATCTCTCGAATCAGTCCTTTGTCTAGCAACTCCTATACTTTTTTTTTGATCTCCTCATTGTCCTTTGGACTCATTCGGTAAGCAACCTTGTTTGGCAAACTAGCTCCCCGAATGAAATCGATGTGGTGAATAATGCTCCGCTTTGGTGGCAATTCGTCTGGTAGATCATATACTACAATATTGTTAAATTACTACAATGTGTCGTGTATCTCGACAAACAAATCAGTAATCTCTTTATGTAGTAATACTACTCTAGGTTTTCATACAATTACATAGTTTATCTCATTTTCCTTAAACTATCGCAAAAACTCCTTTCTACATATCTGCAATGTTTTAGGCTCATTGGTCTCTGCAACATTTTCCTCCTTTATGGAAATAAGCATGTGCTTTATCCCATCCTTAAAAAACTTATAAAAATTCTTTTCCCCGTCATGGACAACCTTTCTATCATACTACCATGGTCTACCCAACAGAATGTGGCACACGTCCATAGGCAGAATATCACAAGTCACCTTGTCCTTGTATTTTCCAATGCGAAACTCCACCTCACACTACTCATCAACCAATTGTTGGTGTCCCTTCTTCAACCAAGACACCTTGCATGGAGTCAGGTGTTTCAGCTTCTTTAAGCCCAGTTTCTCCACAATTTCAGTGGCTACCAGGTTATCATTGCTTCCGCTGCCTATAATCAACTTGCAACATTTTCCATGTGACTTGCACACAGTTCGGAACAATGCTTTATGTTTCATCTCGTCAGTCACTTCCTTAGTTGTTTTCAACAAAACCTTGTTCAAGACCAAGGCTTCACCTGTCTCAGGCATGTTCTCCACCTCTTATGGCAATGCCTTTGCCATATCAGGTTGAGAAACATAAGCTCCTCTCTGCCTAGATTGCTCACCTTCAACACATTCAAAAGACTGGTGCCCCCATTTGTGACACTTGTAGCACTAGTAGGCATTTCCTCTACCCCTGCCATTACCTCGTCCATGCTATTATGGCCTTCCACCTATGGTGCTACCTTCTCCCTTTGTCTATCCTGAGGTCTTTGAACTGTTGCCTCCTTCACTATTGCTGGCAGTTTTACCTCTGCCAAAGGATTGTCCCTTTCCTCTGTCAGAACCATGTCCTCTTCTTGCATTCTTCTTCTTGGTAGTCTTTTCTTCTACCTTCAAAGCACACTGATATGTCTCCTCTATATCCCTAGGGGAAATATTGTTGATCTTGTTTAAGATTTCCATCCATAGAACATTCACATACGTTGAAGTTTTCTCATGGGTGTCTTCAACATACCCAGCCCTCAAATTCACTTTATAGAATTCTTCTGTGTATTCTCTGATATTCATCCCTCTCTGCCTCAGATTCTACATCTGCATGTAAAGGGAAATCTAGTAACCTTTCAGAAGAAATTTGTTTTTCATCTTGGGAATCATCCTGTCCCATTTTTTAATCAAAGGTTCTTTTTAGTCTCCTTCTTTCTTCCTACGCACTGTCCCACCATAATGTTGCATGTTCTTTCAACTTGGTAACAACAAATCTGACTTTTTTTTCCTCACTAACTTCCTCAGATTCAAAATATTTGTCCAACTCGCTTATCTAGTCCAACAAGGCTTCTGTGGAAAAGCTGCCATCGTAATTAGAAAGTTCTAGTCTTGGTTTGTTGTTAGCCATAAAAAATGACTTCAATAGCTTGATTTCTAGTGCCTCATCTTCTGACCCATTTGTCGTTGCCACTGTTTCACCCTCACTATCATCTCCACCTTCAAGATCCCTACACCTTCCAACTTCCATTGCTACCAAGCGAGCTAATAGATTTCAAATTTCCTCTCACAATCCTTCATCTACTGCTCCCCTTGCAAGTCTGACCCAACCTCTTCTTCCTACCTCCATTTTCACTTAGGAAGAGTAACCGCTATAATACCACAAATTGATGGCTACCATCTCAGCAAACCACAACGTTGTTACAGGATGAGCAATAAATATTTTCTCTCACAACAAACTACAGTGTTGTTACAGACCCTCTCAGCAAACTACAATGTTGTTACAGACTCTCACAACAAACTACAGTGTTGTTACAAGCTCTCACAACAAACTACAATTTTTTTACCGACTCTCATAGCCAACTACAGTGTTGTTACAGGACTCTCACAACAAACTACAACATTGATACAGATTTTCACAGCAAACTATTGTGTTGTTACAGGAAGAACACATTGTTTTTTTTAAATCACAGGTCTGTAAAAACACATTTTAAAGATCCCTTCATAATTCCCAAATGAAGGATCTTCTTGGGAAATCACTCGTGAGTTACCCTGCTCTAAACAAAACCCAGATGCTAGAGTTTCAAAATTCGTCTTCCTTTTGTCAGTAATCGACCTGCAAAATTGGTGGCAATTTTCTTTTACGATTTTTCTTTCTTCTGTTTGCTAGATACAGAGTGCTCTGTATTCTTGAATCTGAAATGCAAAATGATTCTATCCAATACACAATCTTGGATGCAAAAGTACTGGATTAAAATATTAATTGAATATGATTCTCTGGTTCTCATTTAAATGTAGATAATAGAGAAAACACAGTGCAATAATTCCTCATTCAACATAGCAATTTAAAGACCAAATCAATTTCAATCTCCTGATATTAATATTATGGTTCATAAACCTCACAAACACATAAGAAAATAATTGTCTTACACACACTTATAGATTCAATTTGCTGCTATAAAAACCACTAGTCTAAGAAATGTTGTTCAATTAACTTCAATGTCACACCAAAATTCACAGCACCCAAAAATGTTCCTCCTCTCTCCTTCCCAATAAACTCCCAATTCACTATTCAAGAAATGAATTCATGGATGTGAACCAATTTTATTTAGCCCTAACTACCTACTAACTATAAAATAATTTATTTTAACTAGATATTCCTAACTAATCTTAATTTAATATCAAAAAATTTTCAAAAATAAACTTTAAAATATTCTAACCTTGACATGTGACCAATCCATCACATTGCTAGGCTCTTGGACTGATTTTAATAACTTATCACTTTTTATGTGCTTGGCCTAATGGACATGCATCACCAAGATTAGAACTAATTCTCATGAGATTCATAGTGAAACTAGGTGTTGGTTAATTTCTATAACACCATGGGATGAAAGAATTTGTCACCTATGCAATCCTGGGAGGGTTGAAGGTGAAAAACACTTGTTCTTAGATTTTGCATCTTTTACCGATGTTCAATCTAATTTACAAAATATTTGTCAATGCTACAAACCTTCTTGACCTTTTAACTCAATAAAACTATAGTGATTTAGGAGTTCTTCTTTCAAATTATCCTTATTGAGCATATAAATAATATTTTAAAAAATTCTCATTAATCTCCTACCTTCTTAAGTTCTGGTAAACTATATCGGTCTTAGTGGATGTTAATCAACATCATCAATAACAATTTCGATATTTAAATATTTATCAATTTTAACATATCAATTTACACAATGATACCTTTCCAAGAGCATGAAAATTGCCTCAATTGGATCTCATATGAGAAAGTTATGTCTCTCAAAATTTGATTTATGGTGATTGACCACTATAGTTCAAGAGGATATCACACCAACCCTTGTTACTCATGGAAAATGGCTTAGTCATGTGATAACTATGAAGAAGACTCTAGAAGTGTCATGTTGCAACTCAAGTTGGGGTTGAATGGGTCAAATAGAAACCTTAGTTGGCTATTGAGTTGTGTTATAACCAAATGACTAGGAGAAGAAGAAGTTCCATTATATTTGCTTAAATTTTGTTTCATAGTAGAATAGAGTAGCTAAGAGTGGATAGTGAAAAAGTAGAATAAATAAAGTTTGTATTCCATAATAACCCACAGGTCACAAGTCTCAACTAATATTACAACTACATTTAATGTATAGAGTCATAAAATATATAAAATAAGAAAAGTTTGAAATCATGTGAATAAATATAGCTCAAACACAATATGCTTAATTATAATAGATATAAAAAAACACCCCATATAACTATAAAATGATATTTGGTATGTTGTATTTGAATTACAATTTAATAAATAAAGAAATATTAAATGTTTAATAATATAGTTAAAATTGTATTTTAAGTATTTAGATAAATTTTAAAATTTAAAAATTAATTTATCAGTGTGTTAGGTAAATATTAAAATACTAATTTTAGATTAAGTTAAAAATTTAAATTAAATATTAATTTAAATTGAAGAAAAATTATGGAAATAATATGATGAGTCGGAATATCTAGATATGACAAAAGGAATATCTGCGATGCTCTGAGGAGCAAATGAAATACAACCATTAACGCTCTTTAAGAACAAAATAAGCAGCTACTAGGTACTTAGATAAATAAGTGAAAAGGAGAATGCGTGAAGATCATGTCCATGTTTTGAAAATTTTATTTCTTTAAACCATTTTGAATTGAACTTAATATTCCTTTCATTTGAATGAATCGCTCATTCGGTTTCGGTTTTGAATACTCCCATTTGTTCTGGGCTCTAAATATTTTAATTACCATTACCATTTATCACTGATTATATCTTGCATATGGTGTTTCTTGGACGTGTCAACGTTCCATTCTATGCTTTTTAAGACGCTTGGCTTCTATGCTTTTTGGATATGGATAATTCGAAAATTGTATTATTGTTTGGTTATTTCATAGTGGTCTTGACTCTATGTATTGGACGTGATGTTTAGTTAGTACCTTTTTATCTACTTTGCCTTTTCTATTTTTATTGACCATTTATTCTTCATGTATTTTGTTTTTCAAATCTACTTGAGATTTCTAAAAATGGTATGTTTCACGTAGCTTATATACTCCACTACATTTTGGCTTTTATTTGAGCATAAATTTTAGTTTTGAATGCTATCATATTATTTGTATCTTGTATTTGAGCATTAGAAGTGGGCTCATTTGTTGTTAGGTTTGCATTTCATGGAAATATTCAATTTCCCTTCGTTGGGTATGCAATATATTTTTTTGCACAACTAGCCCTATATGTGATTTGTATGTGTCAAGTTTAGTGAAGGGATTATAGAGGGAAAGTGCCCCTTAAAAAGGTGGGTGTTTTTTATTCATTTATTTTTGAGGATTTTGTTATGTGGATTTCATTTTTGGTGGTTTTTGATGTATGGTGGTTCAACCCATGGTCTTATAGTTTCAATTAAGGAGTAAAGGTTGTAATATAATCCAAGTTAATGAATTACTAGTTTTTGGATACCATAAGATCATTTACATTGTGCTATAAACAAGGAAGTCAATTGGTGATAAAGATTAATGCTGTGACTCAAAACAGTTTGTTGGTTTTCTTAGTTTGGGTTTTGAAGGAAAATCTATATGCAATATGTGTTTTCCATTGTTTTACTTCTATTTATTAAGAATCTGTCTATGCATTTCTTTCCTATATAAGGTTTAAAACTTATTGTTTGGACCTATTATCTATGCCCATATTTTTGTTTGGCATCTACACTTTGAATTCTATTTGTACCTAGAAATAAAAATATATAAGCTAAAATTCTCTTTGTCTCATTCTATTGTTTTTAGAGTAATTTCCTTGTGGATGGACTCTATTCATGTTTTATAGGTAGACTTGCATGTCATTCTAGGAATATTTATAATGCCCATAAATCATCAATATACTTTTTTGTCCAACTTTGGGTTACCTTTATTCATTCACCTTGGCACCCTCTAAAGAAAATATCCTATGGCCTCCAATCCACTACTCAATTCATTTCTATCTATCACTTGTTCATATATAAATGACTTTGGCTCACTCTCATTTCTATTATTAGGAATGTAGGATTTGTGGTTATTTTGATGGAGCCTCATTTTTTTTACATGTCCTTTGTTCTTGTCTACATTCCTCTAGGATGTTAAATAATTCCAATAATATTGCAACCAATTATTTGTCCTTCAAAAAGTTAAGAAATTCATCTAATACTACATCCTTCATGCCTTCTTGGTACCTTTACTATCGACACACATTTTCCTTCTCTTCTTCTTCCTATTCGTTAAATAATCCGACGGCTTCTCTTATAGTTTTTCCTTATTTTAAGGTACCAAATATATTTATTTGTGTTACTTTTGATATTTCATTCGTGGCCTTCTCTAAATATTATAATAATATTTAAATACTTGGAATTAAGTATTTCATGTTTAGGTACACTCTACATGAGATTTATAGTTCTATTTCTCAAAATTTCAAGCATAATTAGATATACTCAAGGGACTGATCATCAACCTAACATATATTGCAAAATTTCATATCAGTTCTATCTTTTATGAGATAGTTGGAACTTATATGGTCCTTTTTTAAATACTTGAAACCATAGGTTTTGCCCATTATTCCTTGACCATATCCTCGTCATCAATATTGACCCTAAAATCCTCCATTATATCCTTCTCTCCCCTGGCATGCACCTCCCCAACCTTGAAAATTTCTTCTATATCCTTGGTATTGACCTCCTCTTCCTTGATAGTTGTTACATCTACTTGTCTAGGCATAATTTTGATTGGCTTCTTGAGTATAACAAATAGCATCATAATTGGGTTTATTTCAACCATTGTGTTAGCACTCCTACATGCTATGAGAGGCTTCTCCAAATGCCACATCACTTTGATTTTACATTCTTTAAATTAGTTCTTCATAACATTATTCGATATGGGTCGAAAAATCTCACATTGATATTTTTCCTAGACGCTATGTACATCATGTTCTCTCTTATTTGGCTGATAGTATTTATAGTAATCTTGAGTGTGTCTGTTTTCATACAAATTGTGCACCATAGGTCATTTCTTCATGAGGCAAGGTACCAAGAGACTTTGGAAGCATTTCTAATTTTTCTTCAAAATTCTTATTTGATCATGGGGTAATGCAAACATCATCTAACTCAATTTTTTTTCCTTTTTCAAGGCATCTTAACAGGTTTATATATTGTGCATTATGAGGGAGCCTAAAATTTCTATAGAATTCTTTCCACAAACAAATGGAGTAGTAGCTCCTTGTCAAGTATGTATGGGATTTTTATGAGTAAACCTTTGAATCTTTTGTTGTATTCCCTCAAATATTTTTCTTGGTATTTTTTAAATGTCTTTTGAGTATATAAGTTCTTTCTATATTTCTTAAAGAATAAAATAAAAGTTTCCTTCACTTCCACTTTCATATTTGTTTACTTTTTTATGAAATTCATGAACCATGTTTATTCTCTTTCTATAAGTTCCCTAATGAAATGCACTATATATTTCACCTATCCTATAGTTTCCATGACACCCCCATATTTCTTTCATATAAAATAATTCATTTTGAGGTATTCATCTCCCTCAGATACATGTAACTAATGATGAAACATTTTATTTTGAGAGGAGGATTTCAACTTTTACTAGATTATAATAGGTGGCCTTGACTACATTTCTTTCTTAACTAATTTCATTAATTGATCTCTCTATTCAAGTGATGATGGTGTTTTTCTTACCACTATTTCATTCATTTCTATTATTTGTATCAAATGGGGTATTATGTTTGTTTTGATAAGCCTAATATATATATATATATATATATATATATATATATATATATATATTCAATAAACCTCTAGTTTTGTGGTTGTGTTTCTTTCATTTCAACAATCGTTACGGGGTATAGTTGTGAGATCCTTAACATATATGAGTAAATTATTATCACCTTCAATGCTATCCAATTGCCTTCAAATTGGGGTAATTGAGACCAAAGGTAGTCAATAACTTGTCCTTTGTCATCTAGTTGATTCCACACTAAGGAAATGTTAGAACCTACTTATAGACATCGTTGGATGAATTTTCTAATTCTAGTGCTCTCTTCACTTGGTTCCCTTTATATATATATATATATATATATATATATATATATATATATATATATAATATATATATATATATATATATATATATATATATGAAACTTTCAAATATTTTATTTCCATCGGTCGAAGAGAGCGAGAGCAGGGACAAACGATCAAAGCTCAGCACACGTAGGGGGTATCCAAATACCCATGAAGGGTGGACGAGGAGGGGGCGCCACTCCCTCCTACAAGGAGGCCCTGGCCAACAGGGGGAAGAAGCCTCTAGAAGATTTTAGGGAAACGGGAGTAGAAGGAAAGAAGAGCACGGAAGCGGGAACAGAAGAACCCACAGAAAAGGATCAAAATCACACAAAAGACAAGGAGGTAGAGGAAAAACAATAGGAAACTACAGAAAAGAAGCACAAGGGACCTTGCAAACCCAAATCGGATATAACTCCCAGGGTGATTTTAAATAATCCGGAGCCGCAAGAGTACAGGGAACATATGGGAACATATGGCATCATCTGCAAGTTTATGGGACTATGGCCCACTGAAAAATCTCTACAATCATGGATCAGATACCACTGGAAACCTAAAGGAAGCATATATCTTCACCTTGGGTCTAAGGGTTTCTTTACGGTGGTGTTCACAAATATTGATGACAAGGACAGAATATTTGAAGGAGGGCCCTACTTTTATGCTGTTGTATGACTCCACATGAGACCTTGGGTTATGAACTTTGTTCTAGAAAAGGAGACTTTTACTTCAGTTCTGGTTTGGGTAAGACTCTACTCTCTACCTCTTGACTACTGGCAAGATGAATCGTTAGAGGCCATAGGAAATAAATTAGGATGCTATGTGAAAGCCTCTGAAGCCACTAGAAGGGGAAAATATACTTCCTTTGCCAGAATTTGTGTGGAAATGGACCTATCAAGGGCTCTACCGGAGGAGATAATCTTGGAAGTTTTGGATGAAGAATGGGTACAAACAACAGATTACGAACACATTCCATCCATATGTTGCAAATTCCATGAACATGGACATCTTTTTAGAGACTATCTGCTCAACAAGGAAACAAACAAAAGTAGAAGAAATACAGTGCAAGAAGTAGATAGATTTCAGAAAGTGGTTAACCGAAGTAAAGGATTTAAGAGAGGTCCAAAGAATCAGCAGCGAGAAGAATAACAATTCAGGAAAAATAGTTTCCAGGGGCTTCAGGAAGAGGAAGGAAATACCAAAGAAGAACAAGCAATGGAAGGGAGCTCTGCAGAGAAGGAGGTAGGGAAAAACCCAATAGAAACACAAAATGATGAGTATTAGAAAGAAGCCACCATGAGTGATGTTGCACAAGAAATGGATCAGGAAACGACCCAGAGTGACATGGAGATGGAGGATCACGAACTACAAGAAATTTTGGAGAAAGAGAATCTAGATCTAGAAGGCTTCCTGGAACAAGGAACCAAAGAGGGAGTGAATTCGTTACCTCAAGAGGAGTTCCATAGAGTACAACAACTGTTCATATGGAAAACTTAGAACAAAGGATCCAAAAAACTTAGGACGAATGAAAAACAAGGTAAAGAAGGAGTGAAAGCTATGAAAGCCACACCAGGATTAGCACCAAGAATCACAAGAAAAAAAAGAGGCCGGAAAAAACAGAACGAATTGTTGATGGAATGTGAGAAGCTAATGATAGACTCAGGTAAGATGAAAGACCTAACCAGCTACTCCTTTAAAAATCTTTGATAATGAAGTTCACTTCTTGGAATATAAAGGTCTAGGTATTAAAAGAAAACAAAGATTATTAAGTAACGGAATGAAACAAGCGGCCCCGGATGTGATCTTCATTTAGGAGACTAAATGTTCCATTCAAAAGATAAAAGAGATTCACAGTAAATGGCTCAATAGATTTGAGTTTTTGGAGGTCAAAGCAGAGAATACAGCTGGAGGTATTCTCATGCTCTGGAACCCTAAAAAGATTGAAATGATAGATGCAGAAGCATCTAGAAATTATCTATCAGTGGTCATTCAGCAATTGGGAGTTAAGGAAATGTACTTGGTTACAAATGTGTACGGCCCCCAAAGGATGGAGGGTAAACTCTTGTTTCTTGACTCACTGAAGGATCTTAGGGAACGTCATGCAAAAATCCCCTGGATCTTAGGGGAGGATTTCAATATGATAAAAACACTATCGGAAAAAAAGGAGGAACTACAATTCTAACCAAATATTCTTGTGCTTTTCAAACCTTCATAGATAGTATGAAGCTCATGGATATCGCCATGAATAATGGTACCTTTACTTGGAACAATAAAAGAGGAGGAGAGTCTCAAGTGGCATCCAAACTAGACAGATTTATAATTTCAGAAGATCTTAAAATCAAGGACAAGGACATAGTTGTGAGTGTTCTTCCATTTGGAGGATCGGATCACTGGCCAGTTCAACTGAACATTCAGGGTATTGGCAAACCCAACAACAGACCTTTCAGATTTGAAAATATCTAGCTCTCCCACCTAGACTTCTATAATAACATTGCTATCTGGTGGACTAAAGATTTGGATATTCAAGGCACAAGAATGTTCCTTCTTCAAAAAAGACTCAAACACATTAAACTCCGGCTCAAGGAGTGGAATAAGAAGGATTATGGCAAAATTTTTGAAGAGAAAGAAATTGTGGAAGGAAAAATGCATAAACTCAACCAAACCCTGATTACAGAGGGTTTTGATAAGGAGTAGAATGAACAGGCAACTAAATGTCATCAAGCTTGGGAAAACTTATGTAAGCAAGAAGAAATATTTTGGAGGCAGAAATCCAGAGTGCAATGGCTAAAATAAGGAGATCGCAACATCGGATTCTTCCACAAGACCACTATGGCGAACAAAGCTCACAACAGGATTTCTACTATTAAGGACAAGAAAGGTAACATGCTCAGCACGCATGAGGAAATCAAAACTGAACTAGTTCAGCACTTTCGGGGCATTACTCAGGAAGCATGCACTAACAGAGATCAATATATCAGGGAGATTACTAGGCATATAACTAAGCTAGTTTCCTCAGAAGACAATTTCAACCTCAACAGACAAGTGTCAGAAGAGGAGGTCAAGGAGGTCCTTAAAGAGATTCAAAATGGCAAGGAAACAGGTCCTGATGGGTTCAATGTAGACTTCTTCAAAGCCTGCTGGAATATAGTTAAACAGGATATTCTGAGCATGGTGGAAGACTCAAGGAGGGATAAAACTATCTTGAAGGCGCTTAAAACCACCTTTATTGCCCTAATTCCTAAACATGATTTTTCCCTAACTCCAGATAGGTTTAGTCCCATTGCCTTATGTAATGTTGTCTATAAAATTATCTCCAAAGTGGTTGCCAATAGACTCAAACCCCTTCATCCTACCCTGGTGGTAGAGGAACAATCAGGATATGTGGAAGGTAGACAAATCCTTGACCACATCATTCAAGCTCAGGAGGTGGTTCACTCTTTGAAAAACAATAAGAAAGTTGGTATGATCATGCAATTGGACATAGCCAAAGCCTACGATAAGCTAAAATGGATATACATCAGAAAAGTTCTTGATGCTTTTGGGTTTGATCATAACTGGATCAGATGGGTTATGGCCCTAATCACTTCACTCAGCTTTTCAATCCTGGTTAATGGGTCACCCTAGAAGACTTTCACTCCTTCAAGAGGCTTAAGGCAGGGATATCCACTCTCTCCCTTTCTTTTTATTATGATGATGGAAGGGCTGCGGAGACTGATCCGACATGCCAAGGTTGTGGGTTCTATCAAAGGTCTCCAAATTTCTGAAAAGGGTTGTGCTTTAACTCATCAACAATTTGTGGATGATACTATGCTACAAGGGATCCCCACAGTCAAAGAAGCTCTTGCCTCTAAGAAAATCCTAAAAGACTTTTCCATGGCTTCAGGTTTGGAGGTAAATCTCTCTAAATCTAAATTTTTTTTCTTTAATACTCACATTTCTATTCAAATAAATATTGCCAAAATTCCGGGTTTCCAAAGGGAGCTCCCCCCCTCGAAATATTTGGGAGTTTCTCTTACTGCCAAACCCTTACACAAGAGAATATGGGAACCTTTTATTAATAAATTACAAGACAAGGTCAAGAAATGGTCCTTTAGATCTCTAAATCTGGCTGGTAGGTTAGTGCTAACTAAAGCTATCCTTCAATCCATCACTGTCTTTATGCTATTTGTTCTACCAGCTCCTCAAAGTGTCCTACATCAGCTCAGATCCATCCAAAGAGACTTCCTTTGGGGTAAGGGTGAGGATCATAAGAAATGGGCCTTGGTAGCTTGGGATTAGATATCCAAACCTAATAGCTTTGGTGGGCTAGGTTTGGATGACCCTGACTTACTCAGTAAGGTTCTAGGTGCCAAAATTATGGTGGCGACGGGTTAAAGAGCTAGAGGCGCAGTGGGAAACCATTGGGAAAGAAAAATATGCTAGCACCTGGCATAACCATGATCTAATAAGAATGTTAGGTCACAGAAAGGGCTCACACATTTGGAACAATGCCTGGGATAACCGGGGTTTGGTCCAAGGAAACAGCTTCTGGGAAATTAGAGAAGGAAATCTCAGCCTTTTCTGGGAGGATAGATGGAAACAAGAACCTATATTATTAAATGAAGACCTAATGGATCTCAAGGAAAACACTGATAGCAATAAAATTTCTAAAGTGAAAGACTTTTGGGAGCAAACCAATAACAATGATAAATGGAGAATCTGGAGGAATTCCGATTTTAGGGACAAAAACACCCTGAAGGATAAATTAGAAACTCTTAAGGAAATGTTAGATTAGAGGAAGATTCTGAAATCTGAGGGCCATGATCAGTTGAGATGGGGCAACAATAATGAGGGGGTTTTTAACCTCAAGGAAGAAAAGCTCATTCTCCTTGACCTTAATTCTCAATTTCCAAACAAAACTTGGCTTAAACTGTGGAGACACCAAGGCTGGATGAAGATTAAACTTTTCATGTGGCTTGTTCAGCACAGGAAAATTCTGACCTGGGACAATATTAGGAAGAGGGGCATTATGGGACCTTCCAGATGCTAGCTGTGTGAAGAGCATGAGGAAACTATGGAGCACTTTCTCAACAGCTGTATGTTCTCCTCTAGTCTATGGGACTCTTTTGCTTTTATTTTCCATCAGACGGATAGAGACAATAATAACATCTGCAACACCCTGACCAATTGGAGAAAAGATTTTTCAGATAATGAAGTTCTAGCCACAGCTTGGGCCCTCTTTCTGAGCTTCATTATTTGGAATGTTTGGAAAGAGAGGAACAACTGAATCTTCAAAGAAGTCAGGAGAACTTCCCATTGCAATTTTGAGCTGATCTTAAAATGGCTCAAGGAAACGGTTAGCACCATTGTGTGAAACCTCCCTAAGAACCCTCCTTTGGCTTCTGACCTGAGAATTCTCTGCAAATTGGGCCTACAAGGCATCTCTCCTTAGGGTCTGGATAGGAATGTAACCTCCCTGAGGAATGCTAAGGATTTCTAGCATCCTCCTCCAAAGGGTTATCTGAAATACAACATATATGGAGCTTCAAAAGGTAACCTGGGTATAGCTGGTTATGGAGGGGTGCTTAGAGATGAGAATGGTAGTGTCCTCTTCATCTTCCGCTGTCATTTGGGACAAGCTACTATTAACTTGGTGGAATTGATGGCAATGGAGAAATGTTTGGTTTTCCTGAGTCAGGAAAAGAGGAAAAATGTGATTGTGGAGGCTAACTCTGAACTTATTATCAATTCAGTCAAGAAAATCAATGGGGGCACTAAGCCAGAAAAAGTCTCAAGAAATTGGAGACTAATTCAGGGCTTTCAATGGATTCAACACCACTTCAAAGCCTCCGTACAGTAGGCTTTAAACATGTCTGCATGTCGGAAAATAAATTAGCAGATTTGCTAGCCAACCAAGGTGTTATCAACACAGAGAATAGAGTGTCGTCAAAATGGCATGAGTTGCCTCAGAGAAGGTTAAAGGCGGCTCTTCAGGAACAGGAAGAAAATGATAAGTTGGAGTTTAATGACAGAGCCCTGGACTAGGAATCATATTGACTCGACCATTGCTTTTGTCACCTACATGTGTCATCAATTTCAGATAAGCAGTTCTGTGCAGTGGAGAAAACCTTGTCTGCTCACTCATATTCCTAGAGCAAGAGAGGGGATGTTCTCTGCATATCGTGGGGAATGAAATGAGTCCCTTAGGTTTTTTTTCAGTGACAAACCTATTTTCTTTTCAGGGATCCAGGTTCAGGTGAAGGAAATCCACTTATGCAGGAAGAGCCCAGTTGTTTTCGATTGTAGGATTGTTAAGAATTTGGGATCTCGGCATGGAATACCGCCCCCCAGGCAGTTTCAGGCGGATCGCACCGCTTTTAATAGGAAAATGGTTTTATAGATATTGCTGCGATACCATACAATATCGAACACGTGGCAGGGAGAGGATGTCGAAAATCACCATTCCCATCTCACTAATTTCAAGCCAACTTATCCAATGCGATATCAATATCAGTCGTTGGATGTAGTTTATGGAGATCAACGGTTGAGTAGGCTCGTGCAACTTGGGGAGTAGGACCATTAATTTTCGCTCTTTTTGACAGTGTGATCTCTTCCTCGGCCGTTGATCTTCAGAATTATTTTAGCCGACTCAGATGGTTCAAGCTTTCCGATAGCAAGGGTGCAGGAAAGATCGTGAGCTTTCTGGAAGCCGAGTTTCTTTTTTGTTTGGCTTTCCTTGGGTTTGGGTTTCTTTGGGAGGCTCATTGATTTTGACTTGGATATCATGGGCTCCGCACTTGTAAAAATTGTACTCTACCTATTCAGGTTAATGAATTAGAAGGATCCATTCTTGCTTTAGCAAATATATATATATATATGTGTGTGTGTGTGTGTGTGTGTGTGTGTGTGTGTATATGTATATATATATGTGTATATATATGTATATATGTATATAGATATTAGATATATATATATATATATATACACATATACATTATTATATATATATGTATATATGTATATATCTATACACACACACACACACAACACACACACACACAACACACACATATATATATATATATATATAGATATATAGATATTTTTGCTAAAGCAAGAATGGATCCTTCTAATTCATTAAACCAAATAGGTAGAGTACAATTTTTACAAGTGCGGAGCCCATGATATCCAAGTTGCTCTTTTTGACAGTGTGATCTCTTCCTCAGTCGTCGATCTTCAGACTTTTTTTACTCGACTCAGATGGTTCAAGCTTTCCGACAGCGAGGGTACAGGAAAGATCGTGAGCTTTCTAGAAGCCGGGTTTCTTCTTTGTTTGGCTTTCCTTGGGTTTGGGTTTCTTTGGGAGGCTCATTGATTTTGACTTGGATATCATGGGCTCCGCACTTGTAAAAATTGTACTCTACCTATTCGGGTTAATGAATTAGAAGGATCCATTCTTGCTTTAGCAAATATATGTATATGTATATGTATATGTATATATATATATGTATATGTATATGTATATGTATATGTATATGTATATGTATACATATACATATCATATACATATACATATACATATACATTACATATACATATACATATACATATACATATACATATACATATACATATACATATACATATACATATATATATATTATATATATATATATAGCATAATTCCTAAGTTGTCAACATTGATACTTTAAGCATTATATGTTAGTTAAAGGGCACTAATTCTAGCCTCTACCAATTGTAGCTCTTCTCTTAACTCAAGAACCATTGGTGTTTGTTTTCTTGCTAAATTTGATTAGTCAACACAAATATTAGATTGGTCCAATGCTCTAATGAATTTCCATTTAGAAGGATTCTATCTATTGGGTTAAGGATGGTTTTCATAATCATGTATCTCAACTCTTCTCTTTTTCCTAAAATATTACTTAACCTCTTGAAGGTAACAATGAACTTATGAAACTACATTATATTTTAAATCATTTTATTTATGTGTTCATCCAATTTATGCTCCCTTTGTCTTGCAATGGACATCCTCTATTTTCTTTGCATAATGTCTTGTTTGATGTAGGTCAACTAGGGATTCTTACTGCATTTGAAGAATCTCACCAATAGATACTCACAACCATTAAACTTAGCCTTGGAAATGGATTCATAGTTAGCCATATTTAGTTTTGTAAAAGGTAGTCCGATAGCTCTTGATTATTATTAGACATTACATTTATAAATTTTCACTACTCTTCTTCTTTTCTTTTTTAATTTACATTTATTGGTGTTCATAAGGGATATATATACTAAAAAATGTGAGAGACACTTTTATCAATCAAAAAACTATGAAGTAAAGTTGGTACTATGCAAAGAAAATTGTCAAGTATGCTATCATAGATTATTATCTTAATATTGTTAGGAGATGTTCATTCTTCTATCACCTTCTCCTCATACAAAAGTTTTATGATTTTTTCTACCCACTCTTAAAAGTTTATTCAACCACTTTTGATTAATCTCGACATATTTTTTTCATCTTCCATAAGACTATTATTGTGCATCATGCTCTATAGTTTAATTTTTTAGGGATTTCTTGTAGTTTTTTTTTTTTTTGCAAAAAACATATGCCCTTTCTTGTTGAATAAAGTCATTTGATTGTAGTGTATGTTTTGTGTATTTTTCTAATTTCCTCTACCAACACTCATGAATCTCCTCTAAACTCAACATATATGCATGCATATGATGACTATATAGTTCTAGGTTAAGTACTAGTTCAATGGAATCAATGTCATAATCTAAGCGATTACACAAGTGCCCCATTGATAGGGCTTATAGAGAACATATATAAAGAGAAATACACATCAATACACAAAAAATTACATATAAACAAAGATATAGGATACAATTGGTAGTGGAACTAATAACAAGTAGTAATAATAAGGAGAAGATCTATTTATATGATTGATTTAGTCATTAGGTAGTTATAATTTTTCTTAACCACCAAGGTCTGTATAAGCCAAAAAATTATTTACGCGACTCAAAAATTGACTTTATTCCATAGTCATTTGGAATTACAATGGTTAATTCCTTAGTCTAGTTGACTAGTTGACTAGGCCTTCCAATATATTTCTACAAATAGTGCATATATCAATTATAGGCTAGGAAAAATGACCATAATAAATGGTTAGTCATAAAAAAAAGAAAAAAAAGAAAAAAACTTGTACTCTACCCCCCTTCCAAGCAAATTGTTGCCTCTAAAATGAATATTTAGATAGGACAAGAGGAAAGCGATGAGACATTTTAGGCCACATTACACCCTCTATGTGAAATTGGAACAACAATAGGTGTAAAGGATACATATGAAGACACATTCATCTCAAATTTAAAGCAAAATCTATATCCAATATTTTTAAAAAGTGAGGAATACATTGGTAAAAAAGAGGAAAGATAGGCTAAACGTTTTTTTTATTAAAAGATAACCCTCTTCACCCAAAACTATGAATATAAATAGTAGTTTGACTATTATCCTAGAGCAACAATTTCTAGAATTTTTCCAAAGAGATACATCAACTTTGCATGGGATTATAAATACATGAAGAGAACCCATTTAGATATTTATATACACCATATATCAAATATGATTCTTAACCAATCAAATAACCTAAGATAAGAATGAACCCTACCTTAAAATACATAGTCAAGGGAGGGCTGTAAAAACTCCTAAATGTAGGATCCATCTACCCAATTTATAATAGTAAATACATCTCACCCTTGGTTATATTGTGCAACGATATTGGAAAATGGAGATTGTCTTGGCATTATCATTAATGCGTTGGAATTAAGGCTAATATTATAGCCTTGATATCAACCTGGATGACAACTAGTCACATTAGGTCATCATGGTTTTGTCACACTATTGTCCCATTATGTCACCATTACCATGTCACACTACAACATTTTTGGTAAGTATGCAGATTTGATGTTCCTAGTTAAGTCATGGATGGATGATGAATTTCCTTGATTTCATATGATCTAGGTGGATATTGGTCACTACCAAGGAATTACACTTGGACCCCCACCATTGTTTCTCTTATCTTTTGAGTTTCCTTAACTGTAGCACAATTTACTATTTTTAGCAGTTTTTCGGGTCCTGAACTTCCGGAGCCATTTTGAGGCCCTAAACGAAGCTTTTTCGGAAAACTAGGACCCATGTTGTTCTTCCCAAAGTTGTAGTTGAATAGATCTTTATAACAAGGTTTTTTGCGTGTCAAACAGAGATCATATGCCAAAGCTATGACCCTAGGAAGTTGATGTACCAATTTACCCAAAACGGGGCCCATAGTTTGGCGGTTCATCTCCTTGGGTTAGGTTTTTGGATATTTAGGGTTTTCCATTGTTTCTCAACAATAAATAGGCCTTCGAGACTCACTGTAAGATAGTTTAGAGGCAATGTAGGTACCACATCTCTTCTCAGAGATAAGCTACCATCGCCCTAGCTAGTTTATTTCCATTTTCATTTTGTAAGCATATTTCAGTATTTTACAGTAATGAAATGAAGTATTATTTCTGCTACATCTCTATATGTATGGTTATATCGATAATTTGTTGCATTATTTTTTAAACTCGGATCAGTGGTATCAGATTAATATGCCCTTTCTCTGTCTTTCTTTTCATGTCCCTAATGAGGTCGGGATATGAGGAGTTAGGGCTTGAACTGGTCGAACCTTTGTAAGACCAGCTTTGCAAATCCCAACGGATTCCCTGATCTGGATTTAAACAGGAACACAACAAATTACATAGATATGCAGTAGAAATAATATTTCATTTCATTAATGTAAAATATTGAAATATGCTTACAAATAGTAATGGAAATAAGCCAGCTAGGGCGATGGTAGCTTATCTCTGAGAAGAGATGTGGCAGCTACATGCCTTTAAACTGTGTTACAATGAGGCTCGAATGCCTATTTATTGTTGATAAACAATGGAAAACCCTTAACATTCCAAAACCTAACCTTAGAAGATGAAACGCCAAATTGTGTGCCCCATTTGGGTAAATTGGTACATCAATTTCTCGGGGTCGTAACTTGGGTATACGATCTCCATTTGACGCGTACAATAGCTCTTTAGAAAGATCTATCCAAGCACTATCAATTTGGTAAGGGCAACATCAGTCCATGGATCCATGTTGCTCCCAAATTTCCCAAAAAATGTCGTTTAGGGCCTCAAAATGGCTCCGGAAGTTCAGGACCCGAAAAACTGCTAAAAATAGTAAATTTTGCTACAATTTAGGAAATTGAAAAAATGAAAGAGACAGTTGTGGGGGTCCAAATGGGATAGGTCGGTGGCCACCAACATCCACCTGGATCATTCCTCCCCCCTTAGGAAGCAATGGTCCCCATTGCGTTGTGTTCCTCCCTGAGATGAGGAAGCTTTTGTTGAGTTGGGTCTCTGGTGAGTTGTTCTGCAATATCTGATGTGTCTTGAAATAGTGGGAAGCATGGTCAATGACGGTCCACATTAAGAACTTGGTGCAAGCAAAGGAATGGAGGAATGTAGTGCTTCAAAGCATTGTTGCCTATAGCCTTGGTACTGGTGTAAGGACCATGTCGGAGTGGTTTGAGTTTCTGATGGGTTCTGGTAAGGCATTCTTCTACAGCTATAACCAAACTTTGTCGCCCACCTGAAACTTGTGTGGTACCCCTGTGGGTGAGGAGAAGTTGTTCCTATGTTCTGTCATGACTGTATCCCTTTGTTGCTACTGTTGCATGGAGGAACCCTTCGCGGGGGTCATGGATGTCGCAACGACCTTCCCCTTACTTTGGGAGCAAACCAGACAAATGAATTTCCTAGTCTAGGATATGAGCTCACTGCCTTTCTTAGCAGTGATCAAAGGAAAAATGACAGCGCGAGGCCTTGACTCATACACAGCATGTCGCCTCCACAAGTATGGTTGGCCTAATAGTACATCACAAACATCCATAGGTGTAACATCACACAATACCTCATCCGTGAAGGGCTTGATGTTGTAGGGAAGGCAGCACTGCTGGTGGACTTTGAGATCTCGTCCTTCATGAAGCTACCTGATACTGTATGGCTACGAGTGTGGTGTAGTCAGTAGGCCCAACCGCTTCACGACCTTTATTGAAATGAGGTTCTTTTGGCTACCATTGTCGACAATGAATTGCAACGGCGAACCCTTCACCCACATCTATGAGTGGAAAAACCCCCTCCTCTGGGTCTTCGGGCTCATTCTTATGGATCTTGACGGTGGCAATAGTGGCGCTAGGATCTGCATCAATGATCTGCTTCCCTTTGCCATTCCCCTTATCGGGTTCTGGGTCAGGGTCGGAACATGCATCTGATTTGGAAGCCTTCAACTCAACCACCAGCGACTGCTTGGTCCGACACATGTGTTATGAGTGGGACTCTTGTGGAACTCACACCACTTTCCTGTGTCCTTCTTCAGCTTCATGGTGTTGTTCTTTTCTTGCGGCTTTGACAGGTTGTCTTGGGTCACCCCGCCTTGGCTTTGTCCTTTAGGCTTCAGATTTGCAGATCCAAAGTTTCACTTCTTCTGTTTGAACTTTTACTTGATTTTGACAGCGTATCGGTACGCCATGCCAAGTGAGGGGATGTTCAGGAACTCCATCTCTTCTTGGATGTATCTATGTAGGTAGTCGTGGTATCTGAGTACCAAATTTAGCTCAGAGTGCAAAGGGTATGAAAAATGTTTGTGAACTCTGGCACATCTCGTTCCCTTCCCTATCGCAGCATGGTCCATTTGATGTATTTGTCCTCATAGCTTTTGACAGGGTAGTACTGCTCCTTGACGGCATCCCGAAATGAATCCTAGGTGGGTGCAGCTGAAGATAGTGAGCTGGTATTTTCATCCTTCTGCTCGCAGTAGGTTTCCCACCAGTCCTTGACATGTGGGGCTGCTTTGAGATGAGTGAAAACAATATTTTCCCGACTTGAAAATTCTTGAATAGAAAAATATCCTTCTAGTAGATTTAACCATTTATCATCGGCATTTGCGTCTATTTGACCCTTGAAGATGTGGATTTCAAAATTAACTTGTACCTTAAATGGTGTGGCATTTCCAGAGTAGTTGTTGGAAGCCACTGCGTCGCCTCTGGGTAGTCGTTGAAGGATCTGCATAAAGCTATCCATCATCGCGTTCCTTTTCCGCTCGACGGCTTCTTCGAGAAAGATTTTCATAGGATCTCCTGCCCCCTCATCTTTCTTCTCATCCGCCATGGGAGGCCATTGGGATTTGTGAGGCTGGTCTTGCAAAGGTTTGACTAGTTCAAGCCCTAACTTCTTATATCCCGACCTCGTTGGGGACATGCAAAGAAAAAACAGAGAAAAAGAAGACCGCTCTAATACCACTGATCTGGATTTAAATATGAACGCAACAAATTACAGAGATAACCATAAACATAGATATGTAGCAGAAATAATACTTCATTTCATTAATGTAAGATACTGAAATATGCTTACAAATAGTAATGGAAATAAACCAGCTAGGGCAATGTTAGCTTCTCTCTGAGAAGAGATGTGGTAGCTACATGCCTCTGAACTGTGTTACAATGAGGCTCGAAGGTGTTTTTATTGTTGAGAAACAATGGAAAATGCTTAACATTCCAAAACCTAACCCTAGAAGATGAAACGCCAAATTGTGGGCCTCGTTTGGGTAAATTGGTACATCAATTTCCCAGGGTTGTAACTTTGGCATACGATCTCCATTTGATGCGTACAATAGCTTGTTAGAAAGATCTATCCGAGCACTACCACTTTGGGAAGGGAAACATCAGTCCATGGACCCATGTTGCCCCCAGATTTCCCAACAGACATTGTTTAAGGCTTGAAAACGACTCTAGAAGTTCAGAACCCGAAAAACTGCTAAAAATAGTAAACTATGCTACAATTTAGGAAATTGAAAAATTGAAAGAGATAGTTGTGGGGGTCCAAATGGGTTAGGTGGGTGGCCACTAACATCCACCTGGATCATTCCCACGGTGGATGAAAGGAAAGACAAGGGGGTAGGAAATCCTATCAAAATCCTGCTCAAAGAGGCCCTCAAGCGATAAAGGAACATGATGATGGACAAATTTTCCCATATCCTTTAGAAGCTACCTAGGTGTTGGTGTCGAGGTAGAAGTGATTTATCCACCTTATTCTAACATTAATTTATCAATCCGTGTGTGCATCCTTTCAAGGTAACGTGCAAGGTATATCCAGGGGAAAATATGTAATCCATTCCAACCAAGGGTTCATGGTTTAAGATTCAAAACATGACTGTAAGAGTAACAAATTATAGAACTACAGAAATAATCATAAACAATAAAGAACTGTAATAACAAACATAAACCGAGAAATCACACACAGACAAGGACACAACACTTGATTAGAAGAGCAGGCGCAACCCTCTGATCAGGGTTGCATTAGCCACAGAAAAGACTAGAATAGCAAAATAGATGATCTTTCATTACTCAGTAACAGATGTTTACAATACTGATGGGAGAACCCCCATTCACAGGAAAAACCTGCAATTTATACATAGAGAGGGAGATTAATAGATCTCCCTAAAACATAGTAATTGTAGATACAAATATGTACATCGGTTGGAACGGTATCGACATCAAATGTCTGAGATAGCAAGAAGGCTTAAGAATAGTTTCAGGGAACCTATTCCCCGAGTTGTGTGACCTCCTTCTGGCTAGCCGTTACCAGATCTGTTGTGATATGCTGAAGTGATGTTTCTTGTTCTCCACACTGTAGTCAAACACATAATTTAGTACTGGAAATAGATAGACCTCGTGCGTTTTTACTTCATTAATTAAAATATACCAGTTGGACAAGTAAGGGGGTATTTACCTTGTAAGTTTAACATGACAGCATAGGTAAATGAGTACAAAAGGTCAAAAAGGGTAATGGAAATGGAAAGAAAGATGGCCCAATTTGTTACCCAACATCTCCCCCCAACTAGCCTTCTGCATGTCCTCATGTAGTCTGCCGCCTCTTCAAATCTAGGTTTTGAAAACTATAAGTCTCATGAAGCTTGGTGAGATCATATTCTGAGGCCATCTCTGTTCCTGGAACTTTAAACCAATTTGAAAGGACAACTTCCTTCCACCACTCCTTCGGGACATCATAAGCTGGAGTATAAATTTCGGCAAGATACTAGAGAACAGGAAACTAAAACCAGATCACCATCCACTAGGTCCCACATGTCTGGACACATGCCACATACCTAGGAACTCTAGTAAGAACTCGTGCAAAATTTGGTGCCCCAAAAGGTTATCTACTTTGGACAGCTGTAGGTGACATCATCTACCAACTCTGACAGCAATCAAGGGCCTATTTTTGAAATGTGGTGAGTTGCTTGACACAAAGATCAAAACACCATCTTTGTGTCCTCACCATTCTATCTTTGTTTTCCCCAATCCCCAGAAAGGTGTTGTGCTTATTGAACATTGTTTCTGACCTCTCATGTTCCCTATTACTATAAATGGCTTTGTAACTTGATTGGATTCAAAACTGTTACAAGCCTTCTGCCAATGGATCTAATTAAAAGCGTAAAAGGTGAGGGCCCTTAAATGAATGTACCCTACATACAGGACCGAGCTAAAATCTTTGTCCATCTGCAGTAGTTACCCATGCAAATAAAACTCACACATCAGATGTTGCATTGGTACATCGTGACTCCTCAAAATTCGAAGGAATTGCACACCATCCTCCACCTCATAGTCGTTCTCATTCTTAATACTTTCCATGCAAAATAAAATGAAATGTTCATACAAAAATAATGAATAAAAAGAAGTAGGGCGACGACATGCCATAACCTCTTCCACCAAATTGAACATCTGCTCCTTGCTGGCCTTCAGTTCTGCCACTTTCTTTCCCAGTTGCTCCATCTTGAGCTGTTGATTTGCATGCCATAACCTCATAACATCTATGTGCTCCACATATCCAAAGATGGCTATGGAGACTCTTTCCTTATTCCTTCTGATATCATTTTTGTATTGAACCGCAGTAGATTTCCAGGACTATATTTAAGCTGTTAACGCATACTCTCGATCTTCAAATAGTCGTTTGACTGGGTTTGTCTGAGTGATAGTAGAGGTCATGATTATCTAGTCTACTTGGGTTTCTGCGTCAATCCTGATAGTTTTAGCCTTTTTTTCTTGCCGCTTGTACTTCTTTATTCGTTTTTGCATTCTGTGCACCTTCTTTCTCAGTTTCCTTACCTCCATTTTGAGTTGCATCATCTCCCTGAACTACAGCTGATACTTTTGCTTCACTGGAAGCCTTCGCTATTCACACAGCTCTATCCATTCTTGCTTAACTAGTACTTCCTCAGCCAAAGGTAAATCTCTCGAAACAAACATCTTCTGTTGTGTTGACTGGGGGATTTTCCTTCCCTGCTTGCTCTTATTTACTTATTTCATTCCCAACAGTGGCCTCACTTGACTGTATCATTGGCTCATTCATCTGGACCATTTCACTTGCTCCCTCCCTTTTACCAACAGCGATTTCCTCTTCGTGCACATGCACCGTGACCGGTGATGTGCTGGCGAGATACTCTCCCACTGATGTGTCTATTGGGATTCCTCCCAGTTCTCTAGCCTCTAGGATTTCTTTTCTCCTTTCCTACTCCAAGGTACTCGCTACCTGAGTGGCTTCCACTCTATAAGTTTGTGGCCTTTGTAACAAATTCAATGCCATCAGAATTGAAAAATCTTGTTTTTCTTCCTGTTGAGGGGAATGAGTTACCCTCGCTCCTCTTGGAATCGAGGTGAAGAAAGGGAACTGGGGTGCATCTTTGATTTTTGGCCCCGAAGTTGATGTTGGTTCTTGTGGTTCAGTGTAAACCTCACGCCCTGGTTCTCTTGATGCTTCCTCCATGGGTCCCATTGTTTCCTCAACTCTGGGCCCTTCTTGTCTTCATCCTTCCTCTTCACCGAGTTCCATGGTCGGAGTGGTCACGACCTCCTCTTCAACCAGATTTTCCTCCTCCATCATCTCCATGGTAGGAGGAGATCCTTGTGGGGTTCCTTCAATCACCATATTGACTGCTTCGTCCACGCTGGCCTGTTGTGGGTCTGCTCCTGTGGCTGCCATATCATCAACTTGCTCTGCTAGTTCCACGGGTGAAGCTGGTTCCTATGGGACAACCTCATTCATGGTACTAGTGGTCCTTTGTGCATCAACCCCCATATCTACCATTGACTCCATAATGTTTTCTTGTTCTTGTGGAGGCTACCTCATCCCCTAGTTCCTCTGTCTCCATTTCCATTTCTTCCAGCTCCTCCTGGTCGACATAATCATCTTCTACAGGATCCTCCTCCATAGCTTCAAGTTCTTCTGCCCTAACAGCCATAAAAACTACTATTTGTTCCTCTATGGACTCCTGAAACAACTCCCACGGAATCAGGATCTATCCGATGGCGTTCATTATTAGCAGCCGAACCAACCCATGATGAGTGATGAACACCAATACCTGTCACACCCCCTGAGCCGAATGTGCCATTAAGTGAAGGCTCCTTAGTAGAAAGTAGGGCACATTCATTGAGAAAGATTATACCTGTGGGAATTGCAGGTGAGCTAATATGCGGAGATGGTATTTGAAGATGGTGGAGTATCTTCCTTCACACGTCATATATTTTATGACGAATTCTACTACTTTTCCCCATGGATATGGTAGCGAATTTCTATCATACCCCTAACCTTTTTGTGCTATACTCTCTCCGGCTTGAAGGAAGGCCTCGTGGAATTCTGGAAGGGTAGTTCTTCTCACAAACCATCATTGCCCAACTTTAGGAAGCCCATTGACTTCTGCAATGATTTCTTCTATTACGGGGATCTCAATTCCATGAACCCGAGAGCCTCCTTCCCCTAAGTTCAATGAAAATTACACTGTCATTTCTTCATTTAACCCCCTCAATTTGTCGAAATACACATCTCAGCTTGCATTCTAGAAAACCTGCCATACCTCCCGATTATTTTGAACTGCCCTTGTATTCTCAAGTTCATGTCGAATAGATCGGCCACCCATTGTTACGAAGGTGGAATTAGCACATCGACTACAGTTGGTTGGCAAGGGAGAGTGACGGGTCTCCAAACCATTGGAGATTGAAATAACGTCATGGTTGATTTGGGAACGGTCGGACGAATAGTGTTGGTACGTATGGCAATAATGACAAATCTAGTACTGGTACGCTTGGAAATAATGGCAAGCTAAGATGGTACTGTGGTGTGTTCCGAAGATTAAATGCAGCATGTGGGGAAAATGACTGATATGACTTGGCGCATATGAATCTACATCCCAATTCTTTTAAAAGTATGATTACGAAATAACGAAATCATTAGATTCAGTTACGCGTGATTTATGTGCAATAAATGATTTTTCGTGGTACGCCATCATTCATTATGACGGTTCCCGCGCCCCCCCCCTCCCCCAACTTAATGATGGCCATCCTCAGCACGTTTAATTGTCTTTTTTGGAATATTTAATTAAAAATCCATAAAACAATGGAGACATACCTGCGAACTTACCTGGCAGAGTGATAGCACAACAGGTAGTAGCATAGTGAGTAGCAGCAACAGTGAGTAATGACAATAGTGAGTAATAGAAACAGTGGGTAATGACAACAACGAGTGACAACTGTTCTGAAGTAGCAGCACCGACAGAGTAATGACAGTTGCAGAGTAACGACACCAATGGAGTAACGATAGTTTTGGAGAAACGGAACCATCAGAGTAACAATAGTTACGGTGTAACGACAGTTGTGGTGTAACGACACCGTCAGAGTAACAACAGTTATGGTGTAACGACAGTTGCGGAGTAACAGTAGCTACGGTGTAACATCAGTTACAGAGTAGCAACAACTATGGTGTAACGACAGTTGCGGAGTAATAGCAACTACTGTGAAACAACAGTTTTAGAGTAACAACAGCTATGGTGTAACAGCAGTTGCGAAGGAACAATAGCTACAGCGTAACAACAATTATTGAGTAACAACCCCAACAGAATAACAATAGCTACGGTGTAATGGTAGTTACAGAGTAACAACAGCTACGGTGCAACAACGCTTAGTGGAGTCACGACACTTAGTGGAATAAGGGTAGCTACAAAGTAACATTAGTTACGGAGTAACGATAGTTACAGGGTAATAGCTCTTAATGAAATAAAAACACTTAGTGGAGTAACAACACTTAGTGGTACACACCAGTGGAATATAACAATATCTTAATGACTGGTGAAGTGATAGCACCAAGTGTTACATTTCTCCTCACCATATTTATTTGTTCTTCCTGCAAAATATATAAACAAGTAGATAACAAATATTTATATTATATATAATATATATATATATATAATTATATTATATATTATATATATATATATATATATATATATATATATATATATATATATATATATATATATATCTGTTATTTTATTTTATTTTTTTTAGAGGAGCAAAGTGAGGGTATCTTGTTTTCCAATGGCCATTAAATCAGATGAAGCAGAAAGTTTTTTAACAAAATCATCTTTAGAGGCTGGATGGTGGTATAATTTAAGACTGTGTACGTTTACCAGGAACAAGATATGGTTTTCATCTATTGTACTTAGTCTAACCATTCCATTATCAAACACTGCATCCACTTGATATGGACCCATCCAGGGAGTGTAGAGCTTGCCTTTGAAATCCTTAAATCTGGAGTCATACAGCAACGCCCAGTCCCCCACATGAAACACCCTAGTTTTAATAAATTTATCGTGCCATTTCATTCTCTACTGTTGAAAAATAGTAGTTTTCTGGACAACCACTACTCAAATCTCTTCCAACTCATTCCATTATTCTAGTTGGTGTTTCTAGGCCTCTGATAAATCTAGGCATACTTCTAGCACTGTTCTAAGTGTACTAATCTCAAATTCCACTGAAACAAGGGGGATTTCCCATAGACTAATCCATATGGAGAAAACCATGTTGTATTATGCCATGTTGTTATGTATGCCCATAGAGCTTCTGGAAGTTTATGTGCCCAGTCCCAGCAATGGCTTGCTACTGTCTTTGTCAAGATATTTTCCAATACCTTATTTGTGCTTTCTACCTATCCATTCGCCTAGGAATGATAGGGGGTTGTC
This sequence comes from Pinus taeda, assembly GCA_000404065.3. NCBI lineage: Eukaryota > Viridiplantae > Streptophyta > Pinopsida > Pinales > Pinaceae > Pinus > Pinus taeda. Next base: position 112,726 of record APFE030489511.1, read on the forward strand.
ACTCTATGTTTGACCCCATATTTTTGCATTAGCTTTTCTATCATATGAGATGTAAACTGTGATCCACTGTCTAATACAATTTGTCTTGGAGTCCCGTACCTGGCAAAGATTTCTTCAAAAAGGAAGTCTGCCACTACTTGCTCTGTTGCTCTTGTGACCACTCTAGCATCCACCCATTTATTACATAGTCGATACAGACCAAGATGTAAGCTTTCTGATGTGAAGGTGGGTTGAAGAGACCAATGAAATTGATGGCCCATTTCTCGAATGCTTCAAGGACTATATAAGGCTGCAGGGACATTTCATTTTCTTTCCCAGGTTGTCCCATCCATTCACAGGTATCACACCTCCAAACATAATCCCAAGCATCATGAAAGATGGAGGGCCAGTAATATTCCATTTGCAGTATTCTATGACTTATTCTTTTGTCTGCAAAATGTCCCCCATAGGGTCCATCGTGTGCAGCTTTTAATATCTCGAAAATATCATCTCTTGCCACACAACGCCGAATCTGCTGGTCAACTCCCATATGGAAGAGATATCTTTCCATCCATGAATATTGGGTACTCTAGTGAGTGATCTTCCTTTACTCATTATAAGATAGATGACGAGGCACTTTACCTGTAGCAAGATAATTAGCAATATCTGCATACTGTTGGGCTGTGTTATATTCTTTCCATAACTAGCCCATGTAGTAACGGAGTGGTACATTGTGCCGATTATGTGGGGTGGGGAAGGGGGGGGGGGGTGTCACAGGGGGTTTGAGGTTTACCGTTAACCCCACTTTATGGGGTGTAGGGAAGCGCCCCAAAAAATTTTGGTTTTGGACCCTATGTTAGGTTGGGCGGACCCACCTATGGTTTTGTGCTTGATTTTTGCACATGTCTTTTGGACGTGATGGTTTTCAGTCAATGGTATTGGATGCTTTGGCATGTATAAATATGTATCGTAACATTGAAAGGATAATAATGAAAAATCAAGCTGCTAGTCCTAGTTTTGGGATCCAGGGGAAATCTCTGTGTGTATGTGTTTTATGTGTTATGCTCTCGCATTGTTTATTTCCTGTGTTTTAGAATTCATATGCAAGTAATTTCTGTATAGGGTTAAAACCTACATTTGGTATCAGAGTTGTATTGGATTCAAGGGGACGCCTTTGTTGCTAAGGGGTTTCGCTCAGGCCTGTGGTAAACCCTATTCAGTGGGAGATCTTCGAGATCGATTTTGGTGGTGAAAGAAGATGGCGAGCAGTGGAAAGATTGAGTTCAAGAAATTTAATGGTCAGAGTTTTGAGTTGTGGAAACTCAAGATGGAGGATCTGTTGGTGGATAAAGATCAGTATATCACAGTAGATCTGGGTACTAAACCAACGGGAGTGTCCAATAAAGAATGGAAGAAGTTGGATCAGAAGGTAAAGAGCACAATAAAATTCTGTGTCTAAAATTCAGTATTGTTGAATGTATCAGGGGAAGCTATGGTGAAGGCTTTGTGGGACAAATTAGGGACTTTGTACCAATCTATGTCTCTGGTGAATAAATTGTTCCTACGGAAAAATCTGTATAACTTGAGGATGAAAGATGGAGACTGAGTGACAGAGCATCTGAACGCATTTAATACTGTGGTAAGTCAATTAGCATCCGTTGATATTAAAATTCCAGATGAAGATAAGTGCATCAGTTTGTTGTTTTCTCTACAAGATTCTTGGGATAGTCTAGTTATTGTGATAGGTAGCAATGCAACTACCTTGCATTTTGATGAAATAGTCTCATGCTTGCTGATGGAGGAGATGAGACGGAAAAATATGAAGAGATAGAATGGTGATGCCTTGTCTGTACGAGGAGGGTCCTAGAATAGAAAAAAAATTAATTATCGACTGGGAGATCTAAATCTACAGGGAGATCTAAATCTCCACGAAAGTCTATAAAGGTGGTGTGTTGGAAATGTGGAAAGGAAGGCCACTTTAAAAGGGACTGTAAATCTAAAGCTCTGACAAACGATAGGGATCTGATGAGGCTCCTTCTACAGAGGCAAAAACCACCTCAGATGAAGGTGGGGATGTGTACTTAGCTTCTTCAAGTACACATGTAGATCATGAGGCATGGTTGATTGACTCAGGTGCATCCTTTCACTTCACTCCTCGTAGAGAGAGGTTCTGCGAGTATGAGAAATATGATGGTGGTGATGTCTTCTTGGGGCATGATAGGAAGGCTAGAATTGTTGGTCATGCAAAAGTAAAGTTGAAGTTGCAAGGTGAAAGGGTTAGAATGCGTCCATGTGTTCTACATATTCCTGCATTAGCCAAAATGTAAGCAAGCTAGATGATGCAGGTGTAAAAGCAGTGTTCAAGAAGGATACCTACAAAATGATTCGGGGAGTTCGGATTGGAACTCTGTACAAGCTGCAAGGTAGCACTGTTATTGATGGGTGAAATAGTTCTATGGTTCCTGAAAGTGGAGAAAAAAATCTAGTGGTCTCTAGAGGGAAGACCATGTTGTGGCATCAAAGGCTTGGACATATTGGAGAGAAGGGACTTCAAATACTTCATGGTAAAGGTATGGTAGAAGGTATGAGTAATCGCTCTCTGGATTTTGATTCCTATGAAAATTGTGTATATGGGAAGTAGAATCGGGTGAGTTTCCCCTCTGGTGGTAAGAGGGCGAAACATATATTAGAGTTTGTGCATAGTGATGTGTTTGGACCTGTGAAGGTTCCATCACTGGGTAAGTTTGTGTACTATGTATCATTTTTAGATGACTTCTCAAGGAATACATGGATATATTTCCTTAGGAATAAATCTGAAGTCTTTGACAGGTTTAAAGAATTTAAGGCTCTGGTGGAAAACTAAACAAAGAAGTAGATAAAGGTGTTGAGGATAGACAATGGTGGAGAGTTTTGCAGTAAGGAATTTGAATAATTCTCTAAGAAGTGTGGTATAGCACGACAGAAGATTACTCCATATACACCTCAGCAAAGTGGAGTTGTAGAAAGAATGAACAAGTCGTTGATGGAAAGGGCAAGAATCATGCTCAGTGGTGATGGGCTAGGATAGGAATTCTAAGCAGAGGTAGTGGAGACAACATGTTACCTGGTCAACAGATCACCTTCATCAGCATTGGAGGATAAGACTCCACAAGAGGTATGGACTGGTAAGAAACCCTCTCTTTCACATCTGAGGGTATTTGGATGTGATGCATATGTACATGTTCCAAAAGAGAAATGAACCAAGTTGGATAGTAAATCTGAAAAGTGCATCTTTATTGGGTATAAGGATAGTTTAAATGGTTATAAGCTTTGGAACCTAGCAACAAGAAAGGTTGTGTAGAGACGAGATGTGGTGTTTAGAGAGGTGAAAGATGTTATTAAACATGAAGTCCAACAAAAGGAACCTGAGAAGATAGAGTTTGAGCTAAAGGACGAAGAATCAGACTCTACAGTAGACGAGGAATTAGAAGATGAAGAGACACAAACTCCAGGTCTAAGAAGATTAGTTCGAGAAAGAATGAAACCAGAAAGGTATAGTCCATCTACTTTCTGTTAAAAATTTTCTTTGTCTGTTGCTGATGATTATCCTAGAACTGTGAAGGAAGCAGTAGATTCGGAGGATGGAAAACTCTGGAAAGAGGCCATGGTAGATGAAATGGCATCCTTGCAAAAAAATGAGGATTGGGATCTGGTGGAGTTGCCGGCTGGAAGGAAACCCATTGGTAGAAAATGGGTGTTCAAGAAGAAGGAAAATGCAAAAGGAAAGGTGGAGAAATACAAAGCTCGGTTGGTAGCAAAAGGTTATTCCCAAGTGTCGGGAATTGATTTTGGTGATATTTTTTCTCCTGTTGCCAAGGTAGCTTCTATTAGATTTCTATTATTTATTGTTGCTGCTTTTGATTATGAGGTAGAACAGATGAATGTGAAGACAACATTTCTTCATGGGGATCTGGAAGAGGAAATATACATGAAGCAACCTAAAGGTTTTGCGGTGAAGGGTAAGAAAGAACTGGTATGCACATTAAAGAAGTCTCTGTATGGGTTAAAACAGTCACCAAGGATGTGGTATCAGAAATTTGATACATTTATATGGGGACTTAGCTTCACTAGAAGCAAAGCAGATCATTATGTGTATTTTAAATTAATTAGTGACCGTGTTATTTATCTAGTCTTGTATGTGGATGATATGTTGTTGGTTGGAAATGAGAAAGAAATTATCCAGGATTTGAAGACCCACTTGTCCTCCAAATTCGACATGAAAGATCTTGGTGCTGCAAACTATATTTTGGGCATGGAAATTAAAATAGATCGGGCAAAGAGGAAGCTCCGGTTGAACCAGAGGAAGTATTTTGAGACAATATTACAGAGGTTTAATATGTAGGATAGTAAACTGGTGAAGGTTCCTATTCCTGTAGGTGTGAGGTTATCTGCTGAACAGTGTCCCAAGGCACAAGATGAGGAAGAGGACATGTCCGATGTTCCATATGCAAGTGTAATCAATAGCTTGATGTATGCAATGGTTTGTACTAGACCAGACATTGCACATGTAATGGGAGTATTGAGCAGGTTTATGTCAAAACCAGGGAAGGAACACTCGACAACAGTGAAGCAGGTTTTCAGGTATTTGTGTGGCACTAGTGATTATGGTTTGTGCTACCAATGAAGATCGAGATTATATAGAATGTTGGATTATTCATGGCTTTGTTGATGCAAACTATGCTAGAGATCTAGATGAGAGAAGATATACAAGTGGGTATGTGTTTAACCTATTTGGAGGTGCAGTCAGTTGGATGAGTAAGAAACAATTTATAGTGGCACTATCAACTACAGAGGCAGAATACATGGCAGCCACTGATGCAAAAAAGGAAGAAGTTTAGTTGTAGATATTGTGTTCAAGTATGGGGTTAGTACAGGGATCTATAAGGATGGACCGTGACAGCCAAAGTGCAATTTTCTTGGCAAAGAACCCCACATATAATTCAAAGACAAAGCACATTGATGTTCAGTATCCCTTTGTGAGGGATATGATAGAAGACAAAAAGGTGTTGCTGGTAAAGGTGGACACTTTGAAGAATACTGCAGATGCATTGAATAAATTTGTGAGCTTTGAGAAGTTCTCTTTGTGTAGAGAGACAATGGTCATTTCAGAGCTAGAAAAATGATTAAGCTCTCTTGTGGCCCCCTATGGAAAGAAAACAACAAGTGGGAGAATGTTGGGTTGTGTTAAATTCTTTCCAAGACTAGTCCACATAGTCAACCGGCAGGTTAGAGGGGGGGTGGAGCCCCCCTTCATTGCACCGATTGTGTGGGGGGGGCGGTCATGAGGGCTTTGAGGTGTACCCATAACCCCACTTTATGGGGTTTGGGTTGGGCGGACCCACCTATGGTTTTGTGATGATTTTCGCACATGTTTTTTTGGATGTGATGGTTTTTGGTCTATGGCATTGAATGCTTCAACATGTATAAATATGTATTGTAACATTGAAAGGATAATAATGAAAAATCAAGCTGGTAGTCCTAGTTTTGGGATCTAGAGGAAAATCTCTGTGTATATGTGTTTTATGTGTTATTCTCTCACATTATTTACTTTCTGTGTTTTAGAATTCATATGCAGGTAATTTATGTACAGGGTTAAAACCTACACATACCACAAAGTGTTAGCAGAAACTGCAAAAAGGTGCTCATCTAGAAAATCATCTGCAATTGGTGTTTCCTTACCATCATGTTCTATCCTAGATAAAAAATCTACGACCACAATGTCTTTCCCTGATTTGTCTACTATAGTGATATCATATTCCTGTAGTAGCAACAATCATCTTATAATGCGACCATGGGTAACAGGTTTGTTCATTAAATACCTGATGGTTGCATGATCAGTATGCACAAAAGTAGGATACTCGATAATGTAGTGACAGAACTTGTTGATGGCATAAATGATAGCAAGGAATTATTTCTTAGTCACTGTGTAGTTTAATTCAGCAGGAGCCAAATTTTTACTAACATAGTAGACTACATAAGGTACGTTATCCTCTTGTTGTCCAATACTGCATCGATTGTTGTCTGAGAGGCATCCGTATGAATGTCGAAAGGTAATGCCTAGTCAAGTCCTTTAAGGATTGGAGCACTAAAAACTAACTCTTTAATTTTTGTAAATGCTGCATTACAATCTTTTGACCACACAAATTCTGAATTTTTCATTAGTAATTGAAACAGTGGGTGTGCTACTTTTGCAAAATTTTCTATGAAATGTCTATAATAACCAACACAACCAATGAAATTGTGTACCTGTGTGACCATTTTAGGTGTCGAGAAGTGTAGAATTACCTGTATCTTTGTTGGATCCATCTTGATACCTTCATCTGAGAGAAAATGTCCCAGAACAATTCCCTCTTCCATCATCATGTGGCATTCCACTGTACTCAGAGAGACATGTGCTTGTATACACCTTGCGAGAACTTTTTCTAGATTTTTCAATCCTACCATGAATGAGTCCCCACATAGAGTAAAATCATCCATATAGATCTCAACAATGTCATCTATCAAGTCAGAGAATATTCCCAGAATTTCCCTTTGAAATGTTGTAGGAGCATTACACAAGCCAAAAGGAAGGACCTGGTATGCAAATGTCCCCTAGGGGCATGTGAACGTGGTCTTGTCTTGATCCTCGGGAGCAATATGGATCTAGTTATATCCACTAAACTCATCCAAAAAAGAGAAATACTTCTTACCAGCCAATGTGTCTAACACTTGATCAATAAATGGCAACAGAAAGTGGTCTTTCTATGTCACCTTATTTAACTCTCGATAATCTACGCAGATCTGCCATTTGCCATTCTTTTTGGGGACCATTACCAATGGTGAGACCCATTTGTTGCCTGAGATAGGGTAGATCAAACCTACATCCAGTAATTTTGGAAGTTCTTCTTTCACCACATTCTTCAATGCAGGGTTTGTTCTTCTCTAAGATTGTCTTATAGGACGACAATCTTCATTGATATATATGTGATGGGTGCATAAATTGGCAGGGATTCCCTTCATATCTAAATAATCCCAGGGAAAGGACTCTTTATTTTTCCAAAGAACGTCTATAAGGTACTCCTTCTGGGATTTTGAGAGGTTCATATTAATATTCAAAGTTTTCCCAGGTTCCAATTCCACTTTCATACTTTCATGAGGTGCATCAGCAGGTGGTTCGTCTAATCCTCCTACTGTTTCCATAGTTTCCTAAGTCTCGCAACTTAGGATAGATTGTAGGATCTACTAGTTTGATTCTAAAACAGAACAAGGATCATCCATGAAGGAAGTGATTACATCATCTTCTGATTCCATTTTCAACTACAGGGCATGTCTGATAGTAAGGATGGGTCTTACTTCATCATCTTCCACTTCAACCTCCACCGTGAATACAACCTTCTTACCGCCTGCTGGTTTTATAGGTGAATTTGGTTCTGCAGGTGGATATAACACTAAATTCTTAGTATTATGCCCATTATAAATGACCATATTCCCTGAGTGACACCCAATGTAAGCGTCTGCAATGGCCAACCATGGCCTACCCAAAATTAAGGGATGACTGCCCGCTGAAGATTGTGTATGTAATACCAGGAAGTCTATGGGGTAATGCCATGAATCCACTAGAATTGTGACATCTTCCAACTTCCCTACTGGTTTGACCGTAGATCGATCTACTAATTCCAGTATTGTAGGTGTATGCTTTAAATGACAAAGTCCTAATGCATGCATAGTTTCAAGGGTGATGACATTGATGGTAGCTCCCAGGTCTACCAACACATTTGGAATTTCTACCCCATTAATCTGTACTATCAAAATTGGGTTCCCCAATCTCCATATTTCACTAGCATTGATTTTCCCATCATAAAATCCAACAACTTTCCCATAACATGTATAGTGAGGGGATCTTTAATTTTCTTGGCAGGTTTCTTTGAACAATATTCCCTAAGAGTCTTTGCATATATTGGCACATCGTTCATAACTTGTAACAAGGGAATTTTAACAAATAAGTTCTGTAATTCTCCTAATAAATCAAATTCAGATTGAGGACCTAGTTTACTCATGATTAATCTCTCTAGGTAAGGTGGTTTAGATTGACGCTGCTACAAGAGGTGTCCGAGTTCTATCGGTTTGCTTTGGCTCTTTACTAACCGGCTCCCCCTCCTTACCTTCACTATCAAGCTATTCAATGATAACTAGAGGGGGTTGGATATTTACTACTTGACCTGATCACAAATTCATTTCACACAACTCTATAGTGGAGATACTATATGAAGGCAGGTTAAGAACATTAGCTTGATGAGCTCCCTTATTGTTGGGGTTAGGGTTAGGTTGCATTGGGAGTTGAGGACAGGCAGGCTAGCTACCAGGAGGCACATTGGAGGGCAGTTGAAGCTGCTGCTGGGACATCTGTGGTGGCATTTGTTGAGGAAACTAACCAAGAGTGGATCCTTGCTAGGTTGGATCCCATGAAGAGCTCTTACTGGATTGGGGATTCCACTGCTGCCAAGGTGGGTACTGGTATTGTAGCAACATGGGAGGATAAGGCATGGTTTGAGGATTCATATTACAATTATTAAAATACTGAGATGGATCCAGGTACATAACTTGATTTCTCATCGGTGGTCGAGGCTACCATGGCTTCTTAGATCCCATGAGGTACAATTGCTCTATGTCCTCCCCCGTCCCTTGAAATACTGCTTTCAAGCCTAGTAAGGAAGGGCATGAGCTTGTCACATGATTGAGCTCAGAGATCGCACATTCCTCTATGGAATTTAGTGGAAATTCCCTCTTCGGGTGCTACTTTCTACACTTTGGACAAAATATTTCCATAGTCCTGTCCAGCTCTAGCTACTTTTTTTTTACTTGCGAAGTCTCCATCTGTACTGACAGGGCAGTAAGGATATATATTCTTAGGTTGTCTAGCAAGTTTCCAATTTCTACTTTTGTGACACCCCTGCCAGATCCGTTTACTGAATGGATCACCTACTTGTTTCTCGTGAGCCCTCTTGAGCACTGAATACACAATTTGCAAATATCTTTGAATTTCTCTTTGGAGATGTCTCCCTTTCCCACAATGTTCAATAATTCCATCGAGTCTTTTAGAAGGGATCGAAGGAGGATAATCCTTAATATTTCCTTTTCCAGGTCAGAATGGCCTAACCTTTGTAAGGTGTAGCTGAACCTCTCCACACAATCTTCCAAGCTTTCATCTTCTTTCTGTGTGAACTTGAAGAGTTCCTCCTTAATGTTCCAGGATTTACAGTAATCTTGGTATTTCTCTAGGAAATCCATCTACATATCCTCCCATGTGGAAATGGATTTTCCTCTAAGGCCCATGAACCATCACAGATCCGTCCCTTTTAGAGTGGAAGGGAAAATATTCAACTTCTAGGCATCTGTTATGTAGTCATACCCTTGGCATACTATATCAAACTCAAATAGAAATGTGTCGGGGTCTTCCGAGATAAGCCCATGGAAGGTTGGTAGAGTTGCCAATGGAATAGGCTTTGTAGGCACACTGGTTCCGAGATCTCCAATAGGGAAATCGATGGTGGAATTTGTAGGAGCCATGAATATTTTCCAATAATCACTGGGGATTTCAACAGGCTCTGCAGAGAGTGGATGATTCTTTGCTACCAGAACTCGAGCTACTTTGGTAGCACTTCCCCGGTCCCTTGGTGATGTAAATATCTCCTCTTTTCCTTCTCTTGTGGCCTGATGGCTTGATCCTTCGGCTACAACTCCCTTCCCTTTAGTAGAACAATCTGACTCTGTCAATGCTTCTGCTTGCAACTTCCTCTTCTGCTATCACCAGCACAAGATTCTCTGGATCAGGTCTACTGCTAGATTTTTCCTCCACGGTTAGAGGAACCTACTATGTTGAGTCACCAAAGAATGACGCATATGATACTAGCCGTTCCACTGATTGTACTTCTAACTTCACCCTTCATTCTCCTAGTCTCACAACTATGTGAGAGGATGCTTCGGATTCAGCCTTTGCTATGATCTCTTGGATATAAGTTTTTCTTCCCAGGTCTAGTCTTCCCTCTTTGGGGCTCTCCCTCTACACCTTTTATTTGGTTCTTTGTTCATACAAAAGTTGGATTGATGGAGGGTCTTAGCATGGACCTACAATGCTTCAATCCTGGATTAAGGTGTTAAAAGACCATTCCTTCCCCAAGATGAAAGAACTCAAAAAAAGAAAGGCAGCTATAACCAAAAATCTAGAGTTTCAAGCCTGGAGTAGGGCGTTAAAGGACTCCTCCCTCCTTGGGACAAGAACTAGAAATAATCAAAAACCATGGGAAGCCCTAATACTCCCAGATTTGAAGTAGGGTGTCAAAAGACCTATCCCTCCCTAGGGTAAAAGCTAGGGATTTTCTGAAAAGAAAGCACACATAGGTTAAAGAAAAAAAAAAAAATTCTAGCTCAAGGCCTGGAGCAGGGCGTCAAAAGGCTCCTCCCTCCCCACGGCAAGAGAATGGCCCAAAATCATCAAAAAAATAAAAATAAACAAACAACAAGAGTACCTATGGTCAGGACCTGAAGCAGAGTGAGAAAAATCGTTCTCTCCCCAGTATGATAGATTGACCCTCTGGTTGGTCTAGATCATTGTTTGCACCTTGTTAGCCTCCCCGACAATGGTGCCAAAATGTTGGTGTCTAGTTAGGAGTGATTTATCCACCTTATTCTAACATAAGTTATCAATCTAGGTGTGTATCCTTTCAAGGCAACGAGCAAGGTCTATGCAGGGGAAAACACATAATCCTTTCCAACCAAGGGTTCATGGTTTAAGATTCAAAACATGGTCGTAAGAGTAAAAAATTACAGAACTATAGAAATAATCATAAACATTAAAGAACTATAACAACAAATATAAACCAATAAATCACACACACAAGGACAGAACTCCTGATCATAAGAGTGGGCCCAACTCTTTGATTAGGGCTGCATTAGCCACGGAAAAGACTAGAACAACAAAATAGATGATCTTTTATTACTCGGTAACACATGTTTACAATACTGATGGGAGAACCCCCATTCACAGTAACAACCTAAAATTTATACACAGTGAGGGAGATTAACAGATCTCCTTGAAACATAGCAACTGCAGATACAAAGATGTACATCGGTTGGAACAGTATCGACATCAGATGTCTAAGATAGCAAGAAGGCCTAAGAATAGTTTCAGGGAACCTGTTCACCGAGCTGCTTGGCCTCCTTCTCGCTGGCCCTTACTAGATATGTTGCGATATGTTGAAGTGAGGGTTCCTGTTCTCCACACTGCGGTCAAACGCATAATTTAGTACCACAAATAGATAGACTCTGTGCGTTTTTACTTCATTAATTAAAATATACCAATTGGACAAGTAAGGGGGTATTTACCTTGTAAATTTAACATGACAGCATAGGCAAATGAGTACAAAAGGTCAAAAAGGGTAATGGAAATGGATAGAAAGATGGCCCGATTTGGTACCCAACACCAAGGGTGACACATCTACTTCCAACAGCTACTCTGGAAGTGCCACACCCTTTAAGGTACAAGTTAACTTTGACATTCCCATATTTGAGGGTCAAATAGATGCAGACATTGTAGATAAATGGTTAAATATGCTAGAAAGGTATTTTTTTGTTCATTATTTTTCCGGCTGGGAAAATATTACTTTCGCTCTTCTCAAAGCCACCCCCCACATTAAGGACTAGTGGGAAACCTACTACGAGCAGAAGGATGAATGTATGGCCTCACTATTTTCAGTTGCACCGCTGCACCCACTTCAATTCATTCTGGGTTGCCATCAAGGAGCAATACTACCCTATTGAAAGCTATGAGGATCAATACATAAAGTGGACCACACTGTGGTAGGGAAGGGACCAATACATGCTAGAGTTTACTAATATTTTCCATACCCTTTGCACAAAGTTAGGTATTAAGGAGTCAGAGTAACATTTGGTACTCAAATACTATAGCTACCTACGTAGGTACATCCAGGAAGAAATAGAATTCTTGGAAATCTCCTCACTTAGCACGACATACCGATATGTCGTCATGGTCGAGTAAAAGTTTAAAAAGAATAAGTGAGACTTTGGATCTACAAATTTGAAGTAAGGGAAAGGTGCCCCCAAACCACATAACAAAGGAAAAAGCCCAGGTGGGAAAACCCAGGACAACCCACCAAGGCTACAAGCAAAGAGCAACATTACGAAGTCGAAAAAGGACACGGGAAAGTGGTGTGAGTTCCATAAGATCTCCACTCACAACAAAAGTGAGTGTCGGGCCAAGAAGTCACTGGTGACCAAGCTAAAGGTTTTAGAATCAGATGCACTTTCTAACTCTTAGTTAGAACCCGACAAGGGGAATGACAAAGGGAAGAAAATTATCGATGCGGAGCCCAACACCACTATTTCCACCACGAAGATCCATAAGGAGGAACCCAAACATCCAAAGGATGATGAGTGCCTCTTCCACTCCCAGATGTGGCTAAAGGGCTCCCCACTACAGTTCATTGTCAACAGTGAGATCCAAAAGAACCTCATTTAGGCAAAGGTCATGAAGTGGCTAGGCTTACTAACCACAACACATCCATAACTGTACACCATTGGGTGGATTCACCAAGGACGGGATCTTCACGTGAGCTAATAGTGTCACCTTCCATACAACATCAAGCCTTTCACGAATGATGTATTGTGTGACATTGCTCCCCTTGATGTTTGTGATGTATTATTAGGCCAACCATACTTATGGAAGTGACATGTTGTGTATGAATCAATGCCCCGTGTTGTTATCATTACTTTTGGAAATAAGTTGTACAAGAAACTGGAGGTAGCATCGCCTACTGCCATCTCTTGGGTTACTACAAAAAAATGCAGTGAGCTCATTTCCAAAACCAGGAAATTTGTTTTCCTGATGATACACCCTCAAGGAAAGAAGAAGATAGTGGCCATGACCTCCAGATAAGGCCCCTACACACGAAAACTACAGATGGACAAGGTCGTGGAGGAGTACAAGGACATCTTCACTTACCCCAGAGGGGTTCCTTTGCACTATCAGGTCAAGCACTCCATCAATCTGACCCCAGGTGCGTTGCTGCCCAATGGACCAATCTATTGGCACTCCATTTTGGAGAATGATGAAATCAAGAAGCAGATTCAGGAGCTGCTACAGAAAGGTCACATCTGTCTAATTTAATTGCCTAGTGGGAGCCTGATCGTGTTGGTATAGAAGAAGGATGGGACTTGGAGACTCTGTAATAACTATCAGGAGCTGAACAAGATCATTGTCTGTAATAGGTACCCGATCCCATAGGTTGATGACCTCTGGCCCAACTGAAGGGGGAAAAATATTTCAGCAAGATCAACTTGAAGTCAAGATATCACCAGGTACCAATCGAACTGTCTGATGTGTGGAAGACTGCCTCCAAATCCAAGGAGGGCCTTTTCAAATGGTTGGCTATGCCTTTCAAATTGACGAATGCTCCTGCAACCTTCACGAGGCTAATGGATGACATCTTGCGTCCATTCACCAACTCATTTTTATTGGTATATTTGGATGACATCCTAATCCTCATCCAGAGTTGGGAAGAGCACCTCCACCACTCCGACAGGTTCTCCAAACACTATGGCAACACAGGTTATGTGCCAATTTGGAGAAATGCACTTTTTCCACAATCCAGGTTTAGTATATAGGATACATTATTGATCAACGGGTGCATGTGGATCTAGCCAAGACCCAAGTAATTTGGGATTGGCCATCTCTAACCACTCTGATAGAGCTCTGGAGCTTTCTGGGTCATGCCAACTTCTACCGTAGGTTCGTGCTGGGATTTTCTCATATCACTTGGCCCTTGAGTCAAGTCACCAAGGGAGGAGCGAAAGAAAAATTATTTAGGTTTGAATCTCAACAGAAGGCATTCACAGAGTTGAAATATTGCCTCTACTTGGCACCAGTGCTTGCATTACCAGACTTGCAACAATCATTTGAGGTCAAGATAGATGCCTCTAGCTATGCTATTAGGGCAGTCCTTACTCAAAACAAGCATCCAGTGGCATATCATAGTAAGGCACTTTTAGACATAGTTTGGAAGTATCCCACTTATGAAAAAGAGATGTATTTAATTGTATAGGCCTACGAACAATGGAAGAATTACATTTCAAGGAAGGAAACGGTCATCCACAGAGACCGCCAACCCTTGCAGTTCATACAAACCCAAGGGAAATTATAGAATTATCACCATTAGAAGTGGTTCACATACCTGCAATAGTTCCATTTGAACATCAGGTATAAGAAGGGCAACACCAATAATGTTGCATATTTCATTAGTTAACCATTGATCATGGCGTTAACCACCGTGCTCGATTCTTGTGGGCACGAGACTTCTGATTGGCCACTTCTCTACAAAAGCAACCCAGAATTTGGCCACACATACCAGACACTCTTGGAGGGTCAGCATGTTCCAGATTTTCACCTCCAAGATGCCCTCTTATGCCACCTGGGTGACCTTTGTGTTCCTTCAAGCAAGCATGCCAAGATGATTTGGGAAGCACACTACAGTTGGGTTGTTGGGCATTTTGGGGTCCAAAAAATGGTGGAAATACTATAGAAGTATTTCTATTTGCCAAATCTTCGATAGGGTGTCAGGAAGTACAATCATGCACTGCCTGCACCATTGCCAAACTGACCATCAAGAAGCAAGGCCTCTATACCCCACTGCTCACCCCTAGTCGACCTTGGGAATCCATCTCCATGGATTACATGTCAGACCTTCCTTCTACTAAGCATGGAAATGACTATGTTTTTGTGGTCATCGACAGGTTCTAGAAGATGGCCATTATGGCGACCTGTGAGAAAAATATCATAGCAGAAGCCATTGTTAAACTCTTCTTTGAACGAGTGTGGGTACACTTTGGGATCCCACAATCTATCATCTCAGATCGGGACAACAAGTTCCTCAGTACATTTTGGCCTAGTATTTGGTCGATGCTGCACACCAAGCTCACTAAGTCCACAACCTTCCATCCCCAAACGGATGGCTAAACGAAGGTTGTCAATAGGATGATTGTACACATTCTACACATGTACAACTCAAAGCATCCATGCACATGGGATGAGAGCCACCCCTATGTTTGGCATAGTTATAACCGGGCTCTCCACAACTCGACTGGCCACAACCATTTTCAGGTGGGCCTAGGATTCCAGCCACTATGTCCCATTGATGTAGCCATGTCATTTGCAGCTACTCAGGAAGATTTCACTCATGTTTAGTCCGCAACAGATAACGTAAAAAAATTCATTGAGCACATCCAACATATTCACCAGTAGGTCCACGACATTCTGGAGAAATCAAATGCCAAGTAGAAGCAATTACACGATCAACATCAGGTGCCACACAAGTTTCAGGTGGGGGACAAAGTCTGGTTGCATTTGCAAAAGGAATGCCTTACCAAAGCCTATCGGAAACTTAGACCACTCCAAAATATGGTCCTTAAACCCTTACCAAGTTAGTGGGATGAAATTTGTTTAAGCTCAGCATTCCCCCATTCCTTGTCCTATACCGAGTGTTCAATGTGGACCGTCTTTGGCCATACTTTCCACCATTACTAAACACATCCGACATTGTAGAACAACTCACACCCATAGAGTTAAATCCAGATTACATGGAACAAGCTGAAATTGATTGGATCATGGACACACAAATCAAGCACACTTGCCAACACAATATCCAACTATATCGAGTTTTCAAAGTAGGCCAACTCCTTCACTAGGGAAAGTGGCTCATGAGGGACCAAGTTCAGCAGAAGTTTCCTAATCTCATGGAGGAATTCAATGCAATGGGAACCATTGCTTCCTATGGGGGGAGGAATGATCCAGGTGGATATTGGTGGCCACCCACGAATTCCACTTGGACCCCCACCATTGTTTCTTTCATCTTTTCAGTTTCCTTTATTGTAGCACAGTTTACTATTTTTAGCAGTTTTTCGGGTCCTAAAATTTTGTATCCATTTTGAGGCCCTTAACGATGCTTTTTTGGAAAACTCGGAGCAACATGGGTAAATTTTCTCTTCCCAAAGTTGTAGTCCTTAGATATATCCTTCTAACAAGGCATTTTTCAAGTCAAACAGAGATCATATGCCAAAGCTACGACCTCGGGAAGTTGATGTACCAATTTACCCAAAACAGGGCCCATAGTTTGGCGCTTCATCTCCTAGGGTTAGGTTTTTGGATGTTTAAGGTTTTCCATTGTTTCTCAATAATAAATAGGCCTTTGAGCCTCATTGTAAGATAGTTTAGAGGCATGTAGCTACCACATCTCTTCTCTAAGATAAGCTACGATCGCCCTAGCTAGTTTATTTCCATTTTCTGTTTGTAAGAATATTTCAGTATTTTATAGTAATGAAATGAAGTATTATTTCTGTTGCATCTCTGTATGTATGGTTATATCTGTAATTTTTTGTGTTCTTGTTTAAATATGGATCAACATAGGAGTTCTAGAAGTCATAATGATTGCATAGTAGGTGGAAAAGTTTGGACCAGGTTTGGAGTAGTTGTAAGAGGATGGATAAGGTTTTTCCAAGCATATAACTAAGGATACAAAAGTGACTATATGAGAAAGATAAATTGGGGTTTTTGAAGTATTATTGAATACTTATCAAGGCTTAAAATGAAATGCAGGTTTTGAAGAAGGCATGCTAAGAGTTGAAATAAGTTTGAGTGAATTTTGACTAATATTTGACTACATTTTTTGCTAGAAAACACGGTAATGTAGGTTTACTAAGAAAAATGGGCATTATGGCTTAGGGTAACATGGGCCTTGTGTGCAAGAGGTGAATTATAATGCACTTCTTGAAAGAGTGAGGAGCATTGTTGTCTATAAGAAAGGAAAAACAAATATTTGTATAAACCATGGATTTTCCCAAGGTATTTGTGTGTGGAAAATTGATTAACATCTATTTGATCTTGTCACAGTTTACCATTAAAAAAACCCTTGAATTTTCCTATGGTATTAGAAAGAAAAATAGGTTATAAAAGGAAAATGAGATTGATTAGATATGGTGTAATCAATGAGTTATTTGTTGTGATTTGTTCTAGAATAGGTATGCACCAATGTGCAAGGAGGAGGATCAGATCTATCTACTACAAATGGTGGTTTATATAATTTAGAAAAATGAAGGTATAAATTAAGTAAATTTTGATTTGGCATGAAATACTAATTCACAACCAACTCATTATTTTCTAATAATTGGTGTTAAGGCAAGCCTCTCTCGTAAATCTTAACTACTTGAGAGTAGATCAAAGACCATGGGAAAGAACGATAATAAGAAGATAGAAAAAGGAGGAAGCCAGTTCAGGAAAAGTGTGACAGTGATAGTGATATATCACATGTAGTCGAAGTATCCACAATTATCAACCAAGGAAAATCAATAGTGAAACAAGTCAAGCAAAAAAGTATGAATAATACAGGTATTCTCATACTTAATGATGCTAATTATCAGGATTGGAAAGAACAAATGAATTATAGGTTAATGGTTGTTGGATCTAATGTTTGGCATTTAGTATGTAATGGTTGCACTAAAACTCCCCCATCGGGTCAAGAATTACAAAGGAATGGCTAGACATTAACTAAAATATATTGTATCCTATCTGAGTCATAATTTGAGAAAGTTATGCACTATGGAACTGAAAAAGAGGTATGGGATAATCTTTACTAGGCCATCCATGAAGTAAAGGGTAGATTAGTAATCTTGCTTCCAAAACATTAAATGAATCTGAATAAAATCATATGCTATCAGAAGATGAGTGTGATCATGAAACAAACTTGACCATATCAAATGGAGATACTAATTCAAAATAAGAAAGGCTAGAGGAAGTACTTAAGCTTTGAAGAAAACTTGTTTCTTCCTTTAAAAGGATTGACAGTCTTGAGGTTAAGTGCACGAATATAAAAACAAGGGCCATGATGAATTAGTAAATATTGTAGCAGTAAGAGAACAACTTAACCAAAAGAAATAATATTGTGAAGGACTTGAAGCAAAGATCATCTCTTTCAAATATGATATGGAAAATTCAAACAAACAAAATAAGGAACTACTTCAAGTACTTGAAGAACAAGAAAATGGTCTTAAATAAGAAATTATCGAGTTAAGAACATAGTTGTAAGAGAGAAAAAAAGATAAAAAGAGTGTGAGGTAAGTATATAAAAAGGAAAATTAGCATAAAAGGACACACATTTGAGATTTCAAGATAGTACAAAGATATTGGATAACCTTCTTAATAGTTAAAGGTATCCCTCCATCAAATTTGGCCTTGGTTTTCATGAAATTGTATGAAATTGTGAAGTGAGAATCTAGGACACACACTCACACATGCAATTTTGAGGATAACAAAGGAAGTTCTAAAAACATTTCAAAATAACTAAGAATCCAACTAAACCGACAACCAAGAAATGTGAATTTTCAAAGGAAATCATTTTCTCCCAATAATAGAGACAATAATCCATTATCTCCTTTGGTCAATGATATTGAATGTTTCATCTATCATAACTTTGGACACATTATAACTAATTGTAGAAGCAAAATTTTCAGACCTCAAGCAAACTGTCTCTCCATAAGAAGATCATTGGTTCCAAGGTACTCAACCTTCGTTAAATAGTACTGTTTCACTTGTAATTTACTCATACATAAAGTTATTGGTTTCATAAACATAAAGTAGAAATATTATGATTCTCTTTCCCCCTTCTCTAGTCACTTAAGGTGTTATAAATGCAATAAATCCAGACATGTAGTAAAAGAATGTACAGCCAAGGCAATGAATTCATTCAAACATTTCGTACAACAAGTAGAATCTATCCAAGAAAATCAACTCAACAAGAATACAGTTAATGAAATATTTGAGGAAGATGCATCTATCAACACTCATCATCTCAACAAAAGGGAAGAGAAGTAAGTTGGTGGCCATGGAGCATAATTATCTTCCTGATTATTCAGAGGTTTTTTGTTTCATCCACATTGGATCCCTGTTCCTAATGGGGCAACAACGCGCCTATTTAATTCCTGTCAGGGGGGTCCAAGAGGGGGGTGACGATGATTGTATGAGGCCCCCATGGTGGGGGTTCGGGGATAGTGCCATTAAAGCTAAAAATAAATGAAAAATTACCTTTTAAAATGTTAATTTCATTCTCAATATGGGTCATTCAATAGGTGGATGATATAATCAGAAGTTATGTTAATTTAGGTTTTTTTTTCTCTATAAGGAAACCCTTGATTTATATAAGGGAATTGTATTGCAATTGTGTATGATTATTCTGAGCAAGAAAAAGAGAAGACATGTTGTGAGAGCGAAGCCTAAATTACAATGGATATACCGTAGGTTGTATCTCTTCATTTTACTGGATAATATAAAAGGAAGGATTAGTTGTTTCTCCGTGGACATAGCCCAACTTGGGTGAACCACATATAGTTGTGTCTCTCTTGTTTAATGCATTTATATGTCTGTGTTTCGACAATATTTTTTGTATTTCATTGCTCTGTTAAATAATTTCTAACAACTGGTATCAAGGTGAAGGTCTATTTGACTAATTAAATCATGGGAGAAAAGGGTTCTTAGTTTGAGTGCGAGAAATGGCGGAAGATTGTATGTTTAGGGTCAATACATTTAACAGCTAAAACTACTAGATATGGAAGATGCAGATTCAAGATTATCTGTATCATAAATATCTGTACTTACTATTGAGCGAAATATCAAAGAACCCAACGAGTATGATGGATGCAGAATGGGAGATTCTCGACATAAAGGAACTAGGAAAAATACGATTGTGTCTGGGAGTGTCGATGGCATTAAACATTTCAAAGGAAACAACATCAGAAGGTTTAATGATGACATTGGACAAACTATATGAAAAACCCCTGCCCCCAAATATGTTATTTCTTATGAAACGTCTATTTAATATGAAGATTGCAAAATTTGGATTGGTTGCTCATCAATTAAATGAATTTAACATGGTTACCAACTAGTTAACTTATGTAGGGGTAAATTTCGATGATTAAGTTAGGGATTTATTATTTCTATGCTCATTTCTAGAAAGTTGCAATGGCTTAGTTATGGCTATTGATAGCTTTGAGTTTGGATCTAGTACTTTAAATTTTGATGATGTTGTTAGTGTTATCCTTAGTGAGGGAATCCGATAGAAAAACAGATGCAGCCCAGGCTGCTCCTACTAGGATCCTCCGACAATAATGCATATAAAACATGCACTTCAACGCATGCCAGTGCGTACACTTGAATTTGCGGAAGCTTAATTCAAATCACTGTAATGCAAAGGCGCAGTTTATATCTATATATCGCACGGTTTAACATTTTCTTTATTCCACTATCATTCAATTCCTACTCCCATTCTTGATAACGCGAGAGTTTAAATCAGAACTCAATAAAAAGATGCCGCCCTGCTACCATTTCAATCTCACATAAAAACCTTTCAAGCCAATTTCAAATCTTGAATTTCTTAGGACATTCCCATAACAATATATTGGCTGGATTCAATCAGAGAGTGCGCATTACCTTCTAATGGACCAGAATTCAATTATCAATAACACAAATGTAAATTTACCATGACCGCAGGCATATCTCTATGACTGCACCGGAAGTGGATATATAGATCTGCGCTTCTCCAATCTTCTTTGCAATACAGGTTATATAGCTATAGCAGTCCCTTTTTCCAACCATGCATATGTATAACATAACCTTTTTTCTAACAAAGCCATACCGCTTCCTTGGAAATCGAACATAAAGCAGGTGTATAAAGGACGAGTCTTCAACCCAACCTGCGCATACATTGCTATATACTTCCACAATAATCAAACATATAGCAGCATATAATAACGAATCTTCACAGGTTATTAACATGTATATATACCTTCACTCGGTTCAGTCAACTCATACATACATCGTTGTCGCCTCACCAGATCCGCATGAATATTCTGACAATACACAAGGTTGTAATTCATATTACTCTCTCCTCCATTTCGCCTCAGTTGCAATAAAACTCCCTTCTAACCGCTGGCTTTGCAAACCGGGCACCCAACGGGCTTTTATGAGGTTCTTTCACCACGAATATAATCTTGAACTCCGCTGTTCAACGATGCTCAAGCAATGACTTCGTTCCTCCTCCACTTTTATTCTCCTCTGTATTGGTATATACCTCTACGGTTCCACTGTGACTCTGATTTAATTAACTATGGCTCCACCTGTAGATTAAACACTTAATCGATTTACCAGTTAGTGCCTCCAAACTCTGATAATATCGATCCCCTACACATTGAATTCAATTTTTATATAAGATTATTCCGGCAATCAATTCATTGCATCAACGCATTCACTATCAATTGAACACACAGTTCTTGAAATCGAACTCCCTTTGATTGGTTTTAAGCTTATGATTTTATATTTACTGGCTTCCAATATTCGAGACCTCGCCCCTGTTATCAATGCGTTCGGGTCTTTGATGCATTCAGCCCTGTCATCAATTAAAATTGAACAAAAAATTATCGTTATGCCTACGAGCGTTCACCCTACAACAGTCATTTCACACAATCGGACAGCTCTGATCATAACAGAGATGGGGCGCAAGAGTTCATTGAGAACAGGTTCGCTCTCGCCGGTACATCTGCAAAGAAATCACTTGCATAACAAGCGATTCAGGGCAATATAATATCACTAATGATGCCACGCATCAACAGTTAGCACATATGCTAATTGCGCACTGGAAAATGCCACAATCGGATTAACACACAGTAAAGAACTAATGCAACTTCAACCACCTGCGCTTCATACAAGCGCATTTGGATTAACCACCTGCACTTCATACAATTTCAACATTTTAAAACACCAAGTTCTCATAGTAATTGCGCATTGGAAAATAAGTACCATTATGCAAATTCAAGTTATATAACATCAATTTCGCCAATCATGTGCCGAGCCATATCAATAACGCCGAGCGCTTGTCCATAACAATAATACGTGGAGAAAAAAAGCCATTCACACCTTCCAAACTACAGTTAAGGTCAACCGCTGGATACATGCATAGCATCATGACTCACACTTCATTAAACACAACCATTTTCATGCAAATCAAATTTAACATACTTATATTCACATAAAACAAACATTTACACGAACTTCCCACTCATGGCCAGATATACAAATCCAT
Source organism: Pinus taeda (assembly GCA_000404065.3). Taxonomy (NCBI): domain Eukaryota; kingdom Viridiplantae; phylum Streptophyta; class Pinopsida; order Pinales; family Pinaceae; genus Pinus; species Pinus taeda. The sequence goes on from APFE030489511.1 coordinate 134,916, forward strand.
GGCCCTTTTACAAACTGCCCGAAGGCCCCCAAGGAGAACCTTGCTCACTTCTCACAATCTCAATGTATCTTTTTCTCTAAAACTTCTTCCTGTGTATACAATTTAAAAATATCATTAAATTAATTGCTCAATCCCTTCAATTCCTCAACAAACCCCTAAATCTCTCAACATCTCTAAAGGATAGCTCTTTATCCCTAAAATCCTTAATTTATTAAATTTCCTCATATCCTTAACCAATTCTCTCATATCCTCTTAATTAATAAAAGGATATTTACAAAATCCTCACCTTTTCCTATTTAATTCAAATTAATTAATAAAATATTAAAATCATCACACCCCATATTTACAAATTAATATTATCACACCCCATATTTACAAATGGAGAAAAAGGTCTTGATGCTCGTGCATCAAACTCCCCATGTAAGAAAATTCATGACCACCTGGTCATAAGTCTGGATATCTCCTCCTGGATCCCAAATTTTATTTTGTAATCCTTTCGTGCTTGTTGATTGCTTTACTACTGTTGTCATCTGCTGTTGTCTTCCAGGTTTCCATATTTTGTGCTTTAGTGCTCCACTTGCTCTGCTCTTGCAATCTTTCACTGTCATTCTCTTGTTGTTGCTCCTTTTCTTTCTTTCAACTATCTTTCTCTGGGATGTCTTTATGATTAACCTCCTTATCAACTCAATTTCTTTGTCCAGTATGTACTCTGTCTGCTGATTGCTTCCATCTCTTGATTGCTGAACTGTCATTCTTGCTTGCTCTTCACTTGTTTTGATCACCGTTTCTGCTGCTGCTACTATAAATGTCACCTCACATGCTGCTCGAGCTGTCAATATGAATGTTGCGGCCTCCCAATCTTCCTTTCCCTCTACAACATTCCTTTGCTCATCACCTGTAACTTCTTCCAAACCTGCAATTACACACAAATCATTAGTTTTAAAATCACAAGACCTTACGGTCTTGATTCATGCTCCAGTCATCAAATCTTCAGGCTGCTTTGAATCATTCCTATGATTCAACTCCTATAGCTCTTCATCACTTTCAAAAAGTAATGGTCCACTCTCTGGGTAACATATAGAAACTTCAACATCTTCTTCAGCATCTTCATTTTGCTGTAGCTCAACTGTTTCGAGCTTCTCTCTCTTCTGTCTAGCATCTATAACCTGTTCAAGTTCCCTTAGTTCCTTTATCAACTGCAAATTTACCTGATGGTTCCACTTCTCTTGTAGTCTCTGCCACCTCAACTTCTTTCTCATGACATAACCACGCTTCTGGTCTTCCTCATTTCTTTGCAACATCTCCATTAATACCTCAAGTTGAACTGTTATCTCAGCCTTCTCCCTCTCATATTCCTCTTTGCTTAACTATCTCTGTATGCCAATTGCCTTGGAATCCTTCTCCTTTTTTCCTCTGCTGTGGTCTATTTCAGAACCTTTGTGACGACTGTCACTAGTCATCATCCTTTCCATCTCTATGAGTTCCTCACTCACTTTACTATGAGTTGTACTAAAGCCTCTTCAGTAGCAAGTCCTATCTTGTCGCCACTTACCTCACCAAGCCCTCCTCACTCTGTCTTTTGGCAAGCAATTGGTTCTCTATCTCCAGAACCTCCTTTGAGCACTTTTCTTTGCTCTTCCTGGCATCAACTCATCTGCCTGTTCACAACTGTCTTCCTTATCCAATCTCTATTGGATTTCCTCAAGGTTCTGCCACATCTATGCTTTCACCAGTTTTCTGTTAGCAATTTTAAACATGTCTTCTATGGATTTTCCTTTTGGGAGTTGCAAAAATACTTCTGCTTTAATGCAAAGACTACAATCTTCAAATTCAAATAAACCCAGATCACCTTACCTTCAAGATCTTAGTCTGATCTTGTCTTTTCGTTTGCCTGTACTTTTAAATGGACTGTTCTTCCCACTAGCTGTCATCTTGTGTCTTCAAACTCTTCAACTTCCTTCAGAATCTTACACTCCTGCAATTTTTTTCAGCAAATCTTCATTGCTTCTTCTGCACAATTTCTCGATATCAACTACTGTTAATCGGATTTTAAAATCTGATTCTCTCTTCCAATCTTTCGACTTGATCTGGCAAACTTTAGCTGTCAGCAACAATTCCTTCTTTGCAGCAAGCACCAATTCTCAATCTGTTTCTTTGTTAGTAAAACTCAAATCAAAATTAACCACACACAATACCTGCATGACTCTTCATTCCTTCAGCTGTACTCTGGTTGCTTGTCTTTCAGATTAGAATCCTGTATTCTGTTCACTTGCAATTTCATATGCTGCATATCAGATTTAAATGTGATCTTACACATTCAGAAATATATTCCAGTTTAACAAACCTTCTGACTTCAAACAAACATTCCTCATTTCAACAGAGCTAGGCTCTGATACCACCTGATGCAGCCTAGGCCGCTCCTACCAGGATCCTTTGACAATCGTGCATATAAAACATGCACTTCAACGCATGCCAGTGCGTACACTTGAAGTTGCGGAAGCTTAATTCCAATCACTGTAATCATTGTAATGCAAAGGTGCAGTTTATATCTATATATCGCATGGTTTAACATTTTATTTATTCCGCTATCATTTAATTCCTACTCCCATTCTTGATAACGCGAGAGTTTAAATCAGAACTCAATAAAAAGATGTCGCCCTGCTACCATTTCAATCTCACATAAAAACCTTTCAAGCCAATTTCAAATCTTGAATTTCTTAGGACATTCCCATAACAATATATTGGCTGGATTCAATCAGAGAGTGCGCATTACCTTCTAATGGACCAGAATTCAATTATCAATAACACAAATGTAAATTTACCATGACCGCAGACATATCTCTATGACTGCATCGGAAGTGGATATATAGATCTGCGCTCCTCCAATCTTCTTTGCAATATAGGTTATATAGCTATAACAGTCCCTTTTTCCAACCATGAATATGTATAACATAACCTTTTTTCTAACAAAGCCATACTGCTTCCTTGGCAATCGAACATACAGCAGGTGTATAAAGGATGAGTCTTCAACCCAACCTACGCATACATTGCTATATACTTCCACAATAATCAAACACATAGCAGCATATAATAACGAATCTTCACAGGTTATTAACATGTATATATACCTTCACTCGGTTTGGTCAACTCATACATACATCGCTGTCGCCTCACCAGATCCGCATGAATATTCTGACGATACACAAGGTTGTAATTCATATTACTCTTTCCTCCAGTTCAACTCGGTTGCAATAAAACTCCCTTCTAACCGTCGACTTTGCAAACCGGGCACCCAACGGGCTTTTATGAGGTTCTTTCACCATGAATATAATCTTGAACTCCGCTGTTCAACGATGCTCAAGCAATGACTTCATTCCTCCTCCACTTTTATTCTCCTCTGTATTGGTATATACTTCTACAGTTCCGCTGTGACTCTGATTTAATTAACTATGGCTCCACCTGCAGATTAAACACTTAATTGATTTACCAATTAGTGCCTCCAAACTCTGATAATATCGATCCCCTACACATTGAATTCGGTTTTTATATAAGATTATTCCAACAATCAATTCATTGCATCAACGCATTCACTGTCAATTGAACACATAGTTCTTGAAATCGAACTCCCTTTGATTGGTTTTAAGCTTATGATTTTATATTTACTGGCTTCCAATATTCCGGACCTTGCCCCTGTTATCAATGCGTTCAGGTCTTTGATGCGTTCAGCCCTGTCATCAATTAAAATTGAACAACAAATTATCGTTATGCCTACGGGCGTTCACCCTACAACAGTCATTTCGCACAATCGGACAACTTTGATCATAACAGAGACGGGGCGCAAGAGTTCAATGAGAACAGGTTCGCTCTTGGCGGTACATCTGCAAAGAAATCACTTGCATAACAACCGATTCAGGGCGATATAATATCACTAATGATACCACGCATCAACAGTTAGCACATACACTAATTGCGCACTGGAAAACGCCACAATCAGATTAACACATAGTCAAGAACTAATGCAACTTCAACCACCCGCGCTTCATACAAGCGCATTTGGATTAACCACCCGCACTTCATACATTTTCAACATTTTAAAACACCAAGTTCTCACAGTAATTGTGCATTGGAAAATAAGTACCATTATGCAAATTCGAGTTATATAACATCAATTTCGCCAATCATGTGCCAAGCCATATCAATAACGCGAGTGCCTGTCCATAACAATAATACGTGGAGAAAAAAAACCCATCCACACCTTCCAAACTATAGTTAAGGTCAACCGCTGGGTACATGCATAGCATCATGACTCACACTTCATTAAACACAACCATGTTCATGCAAATCAAATTTAACATACTTATATTCACATAAAATAAACATTTACAAGAACTTCCCACTCATTGCCAGATATACAAATCCATGGCCCTTTTACAAACTGCCCGAAGGCCCCCAAGGAGAACCTTGCTCACTTCTCACAATCTCAATGTATCTGTTTCTCTAAAACTTCTTCCTGTTTATACAATTTAAAAATATCATTAAATTAAATGCTCAATCCATTCAATTCCTCAACAAACCCCTAAATCTCTCAACATCCCTAAAGGATATCTCTTTATCCCTAAAATCCTTAATTTATTAAATTTCCTCATATCCTTAACCAATTCTCTCATATCCTATTAATTAATAAAAGGATATTTACAAAATCCTCACCTTTTCCTATTTAATTCAAATTAATTAATAAAATATTAAAATCATCACACCCCATATTTACAAATTAATATTATCACACCCCATATTTACAAATGGAGAAAAAGGTCTTGATGCTCCTGCATCAAAAACTTCGGTGAGACATCAAATAATGCTTTGACTTTAAAGACTAGGGCATTAGAGTAAATTTCAGCCTAAAAGTGCCCATGAAATTTTAACGTAATTTCCATGTAAAAATATGTAAACCAGTCAAAATCCTTTAAATTTAGAGAGAGGCACATGTAAATATTTTGGAGGGAAAAGAAGAAAAACTACTTTTTTTTTAATTGTATTTTCAGCTTATCTCCTTCTCGGTTTACTCGAATTTCAAGTACAGACACTTGTTGTATGTCGATTTTAATTCCACATCCAATGAGTACTCATTATCCATACTTTTGAGAAGACTCACATTGATAAAAATTTAAGATACATTAAAAAAAAACATGTTGAGCACAATTTTTAATGTATCTTCAATTTTTATCAATCTAGGTCTTCTCAAAAGTATGCATAATGATTACTCATTGGATGTGGAATTTAATTACACATCTAACAAGTGCCTATACTTGAAATTTGAGTAAAACTATAAGGAGATAAGCCAAAAATACAAGTAAAACTAGTAGTTTTATTCTTTTCCCTCCAAAATTCATAACTCTTATTTTATTATTTTAACTATTATTTTAATAATTTTCCTTAGGTTGACAATTTTCAGCTAAAATTTTCTCTAATGGAGGAAAACTGGAAAGATGAAGGAGCCTAAGAAATTGTAGTTAGTCAAGAAGAGGCAGATCCAAATCCATATAAGGGATAGTGTGCTTGAAATGTGGGAACAAAGGACACTTGAAGAAAGACTACAAATCTTGGAAAGGAAATAAAGGAGATGGACAACAGGAGAACAATCATCAAGCAAAAGTGGTAGGTGATGTGTTGCAAGATGCTTTTATTCTTTCATTAGAGAATATTATTTATGCCTGGGTGGTAGATTCAAGGACTTTATTCCATGCCACACCTGATAGGAAACATTTCCATGACTATATTCAAGGTTTTCTTGGATAGGTTTGTTTGGGTGGTGAAAAACCTTGTAAAATAATTGGAATGGGTAAGGTTTTTAAAAAGAAACAAAATGGAAACCAATGGTTATTGAAGGAGGTAATACATGTTCCATATCTAAAGAAAAATCTAATTTCAACAGGGAAGTTAGGTGGTGAAGGATGTGTAACTGCATTAACAAACAACGCTTGGAAGGTCACTAAAGGAGCCTTGATAATAGAAACAGGAGAAAAGAATTGTATGTTGTATTTATGAAATGGTATTTCAAATTTGTTTAATGCTTTAACCTCCATAGGAGAAGATACAACATTGAGGCATCATAGGCTCATGCACATGACTGAAAAAGGGATACAAATTCTTCACTGAAGAACTTTGTTGCTAGGTTGGAAGCCTGTTTATTTGGATTTATGTGAAAATTGTGTTTATGGAAAATATGAGAGAGTCATATTTATTAGAGTTGTGAAGGAAAAGAAGAGTGAAAAATCACAATTTGTTCATATAGATGTATGGGGACCTGCTCAAGTATCATCCCTTACTGGCTCTCACTATTACGTTACTTTTATTGATAACGCAACTAGGAAAACCTAGATTTATTGTATTCAAAATAAGTCTAATGTATTTGATACTTTCAAGAAATGGAAAGATTTGGTTAAGAATGTGACAGGAAAGAAATTTGAAGTGTCTCAGATAAGATAAAAGAGGTGAATACTACAACAAAGAGTTTGATAAATACTATTCAGAGCATGGGATTCATAGAGATAAGACATTTCCTAGAACACCATAGGAAAATGGTGTGTCTGAAAGGATTAACATGACAATCATGGAGCGTGCAAGGTGCATGGTATTGCATGCATGATTTCCCTTACAATTTTGGGTATATGTTGTAGAGACTGTTGTTTATCTAATAAATAGAGGGCCTTCAAGTTCCTTGCATGGTGGTATTCGTGAGGAGGCATGGATGGGTAAAAAGGTAAAATACTCATTTTTATAGATTTTTAGTTGTGAAGCCTTTGTCCATGTTAATAAAGAAAATAGAAAAGAGCTTAATGAAAATCAAAGAATTGTACCTTTATCGGATATGGTGTTATTGATTTTGGTTATTGCTTATATGATTATGAAAATCACAAAATCATTAGTAGTAAAGATTTCATATTCATTAAAAAGACATTTTATAAGGATAAGATGTAGGGAAATAAACAAGAAAAGGAAAACAAAGAATATAGAGTGCCAAATGAGATCACAAAAAAAGTAAAGGTGTCTGAACATCATAATGATCAAGAGCCACAACAACAGAAACAACCACAACAACAATAGACCCCTCAAACTCCTGAAAGTGGTGTTAGAAGATTTACTATGATAAGTACACACCATGAACAATACTCTCCTTAATTATATTATGCATGGTTGACAGATTCTAGTGAACTAGAAAGATATGAACAAGCAATGCAGTTAGAAACCAGGAAGACGTGTGAGAAATCCATGGAAGAAGAGATGGACTCCTTGATGCATGACCCAAAATCATTTCCTGGCACCTGGGAATAACCTTTTTCTACCAACCGACCTTTTTATTTCTCCAACTTTCCTTCTGCATTTGTCTTCTCCTTGAACACCCATTTGCTACCAATGGGTTTCCTTCCATCTGGTAACTCCACTAGATCCCAAGCCTAATTTTTGTGCAAAGATTCCATTTCATCAAATATGGCCTCTTTCCAGATTTTTCCATCCTCTGAATCTACTCCTTCTCTCACATTTACGGGATCATCATCAGTGATAGCTAAAGAAAAAATTGAACATAAAGTAGATGGACTATACCTTTCTGACTCTCTTCTTTCTCAAACTGACATTCTCACAACCGATGTTTATGGCTCTTCATCTTCTGATTCCTCTTATGTTGTAGAGTCTGATTCTTCCTCCTTATGCTCAAACTATATCTTTTCAGGTTCCTTTGAGGGGGCTTCATGTTTAATAACATCTTTCACCTCCCTAAACACCACATCTCGGTTTTACACAACCTTCCTTGTTATTGGGTTCCAAATCTTATAGCCTTTCAAACCGTCCTTATACTGAATAAAGATGAACTTTTCATATTTACTATCCAACATTGTTCGTTTCTCCTTTGGAACATGTACATATGCTTCACATCCAAATACCCTCAGATGTGAAAGAGAGGGTTTCTTACCAGTCCATACCTCTTATGGAATCTTATCCTCCAATGCCGATGAAGGTGATCTATTGACCAGGTAACATTTTGTCTCCACTTCCTCTGCCCATAATTTTTGTCCTAACCTAACACCACTGAGCATGCTTCTTGCCCTTTCCATCAACGTCTTGTTCATTTTGTCTGCAACTCCATTTTTCTCAAGTGTGTGTGGAGTAGTCTTTTACGTGCTATACCACACTTCTTACAGAATTCTTCAAATTCCTTCTTGAAAAACTCTCCACCATTATCTGTCCTCAACACCTTTATCTTGTTTTCTGTTTGGTTTTCCACCAGAGCTTTAAATTCTGTAAACTTGTCAAAGACTTCATATCTCTTCTTGAGGAAATATGTCAACGTATTCCTTTAGAGGTCATTTATAAATTATACATATTACATAGACTTACCCAATGATGGAACCATCACAGGTCTAATCATAGACTTACCCAGTGATGGAACCATCACAGGTCTAATCACATCACTGTGCACAAGCTCTAATATTTGTTTCGCCCTCTTACCACCAGAGGGGAAACTCACAAGATTACACTTCCCATATACACAATTTTCACAGAAATCAAAATCCAAAGAGATATTAGTCATACCTCCTACCACACCTTTACCATGAAGTATTCGAAGGCCCTTCTCTCCAATATGCCCAAGCCTTTGATGCCACAGCATGGCCTTTTCTCTAGAGACCACTAGATTTTTTGCTGCACTTTTAGGAACCATAGAACTGTTGCACCCATCAACAATAGTGCTACCTTGCAGCTTGTACAAGGTTCCAATCTGAACTCCCTGAATCAATATCAATGCTCCTTGAACCATCTTCTAGGTATTCTTCTCGAACACTGTTTTTACACATGCATCATCCAACTTTCTTATAGAAATCAGATTTTTGACCAATGCAGGAATATGCAGAACACCCAAAAGTGTTATAATCCTTCCACCTTGAAAATTCAACTTAATTCTTCCACAACCAACGATTTTAGCCTTCTTGTCATCCCCCAAGAAGACATCACCACCATCATATTTCTCATACTTGCAGAACCACTCTCTATGGGGAGTGAAGTGAAAGACTGCACCTCACTTAATCAACCATACCTCATGATCTACATGTGAACTCGAATAAGCCAAGTACACATCCCCACCTTCATCTGAGGTGGTTTTCACCTCTGCAGAAGGAGAATCATCAGATCCCTTTCCCTTGTTAGGAGCTTTAGATTTACAGTCCCTTTTGTAGTGCCCTTCCTTTCTGCATTTCCACCACACCTTTACAAGTTTTCTTAGAGATTTAGATCTCCCTCTAGATTTATATCTCTCACTCGATGACTTATTTTTGTTTATGCCATTCAACCATCCTCATATAGACAAGGCATCACCATCTTGGCTCTCCATATTTTTCCGTCTCATATCCTTCGTCAGTAAGGATGATATTATTTCATCAAACTGCAAGGTAGTTTCATTTCTACCTATTGCAATAACCAGACTATTGAACGAATATGGTAGAGAACACAACAAACTGATGCATTTATCTTCATATGAAATTTTAATGTCGACATATAATAACTAATTTACAATAGTATTAAATGCATTTAGATGCACTGTCACTGAGTCTCCATCTTTCATCCTCAAGTTATACAACTTTTTCCATAGGAATAGTTTATTCACCAGAGACTTAGATTGGTACAAAGTCCCTAACTTGTCCCACAAAGACATAGCCGTAGCTTCCCCTGATACATTCAGCAATACAGAATCTGAGACACATAATTGTATTGTGCTCTTTTCCTTCTGATCCTACTTCCTCCATTCATCAGACACTCCCATTGCTTTAGTACCCAGATCTACCACGATCCACTAATATTTATCTACCAATAGATCCTCCATCCAGAGTTTCCATAACTCAAAACTCTTACTATTAAATTTCTCGATCTCTATCTTTGCCCTACTCTCCATCTTCTTTCACCGCCATAATTGATCCCATAGATCTCCCACTGAATAGGGTATACCATAGGCTCAAGTGAAACCCCTCAACAACAAAGGTGTCCCCTTGAAGCCAAAACAAATCTCATACCAAATGTAGGTTTTAAGCATGTAAAGGAATTACCTGCATGCGAATTCTAAAACACAGAAAATAAACAATGCAAGAGCATAACACATAAAACACATATATATGGGGCTTTTCCCCTGGATCCCAAAACCAAGACTACCAGTTTGATTTTTCATTATGTTTCTTTCAATGTTACAATACCTATATATACATGTCGAAGCATCTAATACCATGCACTGAAAAGCATCACACCCAAAACCATGTGCAAAAACCATGCACAAATCCATAAATAGGTCTAGCCACCTAATATAGGGTCCAAAAAAATGTCTCCGAGGTGTTTCTCTGGACCTCGTAGAAGGGGGCTAACTACTCCCCTAAAACCCCCTATGACCCCCCCCTACTACGCAACAAATGCAACGAAGTGAGGGCTTCGCCCCTCCCTCTAACCCCCTAGTTAACTAGGTGGGTTAGTCGTGGAAAGAATATAACACAACCCAACATTCTCCCGCTTGTTGTTTACATTCCACAGGGAGCCACAAGAGAGCTTAGTCATTTATCTATCCCTACAACGCCCATTTTTTCTCTACACCAAGACAACTTCTCAGAGCTTACATGTTTTGTCAATGCATCTACAGTATTCTTCAAAATGTCCACCTTTATTAGCAACACCTTTTTGTCTTCTATCATATCCCTCACAAATTGATACTAAACATCAATGTGCTTTGTCTTTGAATGGTAAGCAGGGTTCTTTGCCAAGAAAATTGCACTCTAGGTATCACATTCTATTCTTATAGCTCCCTCTACTAACCCCATACTTGAACAAAATCTTTGCAACCAGACTGCTTCCTTTCTTGCATGAGTGGCTACCATGTATTCTGCCTCTGTAGTTGATAATTCCACTACAGATTATTTCTTACTCATCCAACTAACTGCACCTCCAAATAGGTTAAACACATACCCACTTGTAGATCTTTCTTGATCCATATCTCCAGCCCAGTCTCCATCAACAAAGCCACGAATATCCAAAACTTTGTCCAATCTTGGTCTTCCTTGGTAGCACAAACCATAATCACTAGTGCAACGCAAATACCTGAAGACCCACTTCACTACTATCCAATGCTCCTTCCATGGTTTTGACATAAACCTGCTCAACACTCCCACTGCATGTGCAATGTGTGGTCTATTACACACCATAGCATACATCAAACTACCGACTGCAATTGCATATGGAACACAGGACATGTCCTCTTCCTCTTCTTGTGTCTTGGTACATTGTTCAGCAGATAACTTCACACCTATAGGAATAGCAACCTTCACCGGTTTACTATCCTACATATTAAACCTCTACAGTATTATCTCAACATACTTCCTCTGGTTTAACCAGAGATTTCTCTTTGCCCAATCTCTTTTAGTTTCCATGCCCAAAATATAGTTTGCAGCACCAAGATATTTCATGTTGAATTTGGAGGACAATTTGGTCTTCAAATCCTCAATAAATTATTTGTCATTTCCAACCAACAACATATCACCCACATACACGACTATATAAATAACACATTCACCAATTAATTTAAAATACACACAGTGATCTACTGTTCCTCTGGTGAAGCCAAGTCCCCATATAAATGTATCAAATTTCTGATGCCACATCCTTGGTGATTGTTTTAACCCATACCGAGGCTTCTTTAACTTGCATACCAGTTCTTTCTTACCCTTCACCACAAAGCCTTCATGTTTTTTCATGTAGATCTCCTCTTCTAGATCCCCGTGAAGAAATGTTGTCTTCACATCCACCTGTTCTACCTCAAAATAAAAAAAGCAGCAACAGATAAAATTAATCTAATAGAAGCTACCTTGGAAACAGGAGAAAAAATATCACCAAAATCAATTCCCGACACTTCGGAATAACCTTTTGCTACCAACCGAGCTTTGTACTTCTCCACCTTTCCTTTTGCATTTCTCTTCTTTTTGAACACCCATTCGCTACTGTTGGGTTCCCTCCATCTAACAATTCTACCAGAACCAAAGCCTCATTTTTGTGCAAATATTCCATTTCATCAACCATGGCCTCTTTCTAGAGTTTTCCATCCTATACATCTACTCCTTCCTTCAAATTTTTGGGATCATCACCAATAATAAATAAAGAAAAATATGAACAAAAAGTAGGTGAACTATACCTATCTGTTTTCCTTCTTTCTCGAACTGATCTTCTCACAACCAAAGTTTGTGTCTCTTTATCTTCTGATTCCTCTTCTGTTGTAGAGTCTCATTCTTCCTCCTTAAGCTCAAACTCTATCTTCTCAAGTTCCTTTGACGGGGCTTCATGTTTAATAACATATTTCACCTCTCTAAACACCACATCTCGGTTGTACACAACCTTCTTTGTTACTGGGTTCCAAATCTTATAGCCTTCTAAACCATCCTTATACCTAATAAAGATGCACTTTTATGTGAAAGAGAGGGTTTCTTACTAGTCCATCCTCATATGGAGTCTTATCCTCCAACCTTGATGAAGGTCATTTGTTGACTAGGTAACATGTTATCTCCATTGTCTCTGCCCAGAATTCTTGTCCTATCCCGACACCACTGAACATGCTTCTTTCCCTTTCCATCAATGTCTTGTTCATTCTTTCTTCAACTTCATTTTGCTCAAGTGTGTATGGAGTAGTCTTCTTCCATGTATACCACACTTCTTAATGAATTCTTCAAATTCCTTCTTGCAAAACTCTCCACCATTATCTATCCTCAACACCTTTATCTTCTTTTCTGTCTGGTTCTCCACTAGAGCCTTAAATTTCTTAAACCTATTAAAGACTTCAGACTTATTCTTGAGGAAATATATCCATTTATTCCTTGAGAAGTCATCTATAAATGATACATAGTACGTAGACTTACCAAGTGATGGAAACATCACAGGTCTAAACAAATCATTGTGGACAAGTTCTAATATCTATTTCACCCTCTTACCACCAGAGGGGAAACTTGCCCGATTATGCTTCCCATATACACAATTTTCACAGAAATCAAAATCGAGAGAGATATGATTCATGCCTTCTACCATACCTTTACCATGAAGTATTCGAAGGCCCTTCTCTCCAATATGTCCAAGAATTTGATGCCATAGGATGGTCTTTTCTCTAGAGACCACTAGATTTTCTGCTCCACTTTTAGGAACCAAAGAACTGTTGCACCCATAAAAAACAGTGCTACCTTGCAACTTGTACAGAGTTACAATCCAAACTCCCCACATCAATACCAGTGCTCCCCAAACAATCTTGGAAGTATCCTTCTCGAACATTGTTTTTACACATGCATCATCCAACTTTCTTACAGAAATTAGATTTCTAGCCAATGCAGGAATATGCAAGACAAGCGGATGTGTTCTAATCCTTCTACCTTGCAAATTCAACTTAACTTTTCTGTGACCAACGATTTTAGCCTTCCTGTCATCCCCCAAGAAGACATCACCACCATCATATTTCTCATACTTGCAGAACCACTCTCTATGGGGAGTGAAGTGAAAGGATGCACCTCAGCCAATCAACCATGCCTCATGATCTACATGTGTACTTGAAGAAGCCAAGTACATATACCCACCTTCATCTGAGGTGGTTTTTTCCTCTGCAGAAGCAACATCATCAGATCCCTTTCCCTTGTTAGGATCTTTAGTTTTATAGCACCTTTTGTAGTGCCCTTCCTTTCCGCATTTCCAACACACCTTTATAGGTTTTCTTGGAGATTTAGATCTCCCTCTAGATTTAGATCTCCCACTCGATGATTTATTTTTGTTTCTATTTTGGGACCGTCCTCATATAGACAAGGCATCACCATTATAGCTCTCCATATTTTTCCATCTCATCTCATCCATATGTAAGGATGAGACTATTTCATCAAACTCCAAGGCAGTTCCATTACTACTTATTGCAATAACCAGACTATCCCATGAATCTGGTAGATAACACAATAAACTGATGCACTTATCTTCACCTTAAATTTTAAGATAAACATATAATAACTAACTTACCATAATATCAAATGCATTTAGATTCTCTGTTATCGAGTCTCCATCTTTCATCCTCAGGTTATACAATTTTTTCTATAGGAATAGTTTATTAACCAGAGACTTAGATTGGTACAAAGCCCCCAACTTGTCCCACAAAACCTTAGTTGTAGCTTCCCCTAATACATTTAGCAATACTAAATCTGAGACACATAGTCGTATTGTGCTCTTTGCCTTCCTATCCAACTTCTTCCATTCTTCATCAGACACTCTCGTTGGTTTAATACCCTGGATCTACTGCAATCCACTAATCTTTACCTACCAACAGATCCTCTAGCTTGAGTTTCCATAACTCAAAGCTATAACCATTAAATTTATTGATCTCTATCCTTCCACTGCTCACCATCTTCTTTCACCACTAGAATCGATCCTGCAGATCTCCCACTAAATAGGGTGTACCACAGGCCCGAGCAAAACCCCTCAGCAACAAAGGCGTCCCATTGAAGCCAAAACATCTCTGATACCTAGTGTAGGTTTTAACCCCGTATAGGAATTACTTGTATATGAGTTCTAAAACATATAATATACACAATGCGAGAACATAACACATATAACACATATACACAGAGATTTCCCCATGGATCGCAAAACCGAGACTACCAGCTTGATTTTTCATTATGTTCCTTTCAGTGTTAAAATACATATATATACATGCAAAAGCATCCAATACCATGGACGGAAAACCATTGCGCCCAAAACCATGCACAAAACAATATGTAGGTCCACCCACCTAATATAGGGTCTAGAAAACATTTCCCCACGATTCTACCCCAGACCCCATAGAGGGGGCCTAACCATCCCCCTCAAACCCCCTGTGACCCCCATCGCTAAGCAATTAGCGCAAGGAAGGGGGGGCTCCACCGCCCCTCTAAACCCCCGGTTAACTAGGTGGGCTAGTCATGGAAAGAATATAACACAACCCAACATTCTCCCACTTGTTGTTTTCTTTCCACAGGGGGCCATAGGAGAGCTTAGTCATTATCTAGCCCTGTGACACCCATTATTTCTCTACACCAAGAGAACATATCAGAGATCACATATTTTGTCAATGCATCAAAACTATTCTTCAAAGTGTCCACCTTCACTAGAAAAACCTTTTTGTCTTCTATCATATCCCTCACAAAGTGATAATGAACATCAATGTGCTTTGTCTTTGAATGGTAAGCATGGTTCTTTGCCTAGAAAATTGCACTTTGGCTATCAAAGTCTATTCTTATAGCTCCCTATACTAACCCCATACTTGAACACAATCTCTCCAACCACATTGCTTTCTTGCTTTCATGAGTGGTTGTCATGTATTCTACCTCTATAGTTGATAATGCCACTATAGATTGTTTCTAACTTATCTAACTAATTGCACGTCCAAATAGCTTAAACACATGCCCACTTGTAGATATTCTTTGATCCAAATCTCCAACCCAGTCTGCATCAACAAATCCATTAATATCCAAAATTTTGTCCAATCCTAGTCTTCCTTTGTAGCACAAACCATAATCCCTAGTGCCACACAAATACCTGAAGACCCGCTTCACTGTTGTCCAATGCTCCTTGCCTGGTTTTGACATAAACCTGCTCAATACTTCCACTCCATGTGCAATATATGGTCTATTACAGACCATCTCATACATTAGGACACTGACTGCACTTGCATATGGAACACGGGACATGTCCTCTTCCTATTCATGTGTCTTAGGACATTGTTCAGCAGATAACTTAACACCTATAGGAATAGGAACCTTCACAGGTTTACTATCCTACATATTAAACCTCTCCAGTATTGCCTTGACATACTTCCTTGGGTTTAACAAGAGCTTCCTCTTTGCTCGATCTCTTTCAGTTTCCATGCCCAAAATATAGAATGGAGCACCAAGATATTTCATGTTGAATTTGGAGGACAATTGGGTCTTCAAATCCTGGATAAATTATTTTTCATTTCCAACCAAAAACATATCAACCACAGACAAGACTAGATAAATGACACAATCACCAATTAATTTAAAATACACACAGTGATCTACTTTGCTTCTAGTGAAGCCAAGTCCCCGTATAAATGTATCAAATTTCTGATACCACATCCTTGGTGATTGTTTTAACCCATACAGATAATTCTTTAGCTTGCATACCAGTTCTTTCTTACCCTTCACTACAAAGCCTCCAGGTTGCTTCATGTAGATCTCCTCTTCTAGATCCCCGTGAAGAAATATTATCTTCACATCCATCTATTCAACCTTAAAATCAGAAAAAGAAGCAAGAGATAAAAGTAATATAATGGAAGCTACCTTGGGAATAGGATAAAAAGATCACCAAAACAATTCCTGGCACTTGGGAATAATATTTTTCTACCTACCAAGCTTTGTACTCTCCACCTTTCCTTCTGCATTTGTCTTCTTCTTGAATGCCCATTTTCTGCCAATGGATTTCCTTCTATCCAGCAACTCCACTAGATCCCAAGCCTCATTTTTGTGCAAAGATGCTATTTCATCAACCATGGCCTCATTCTAGAGTTTTCCATCCTATGAATCTACTCCTTCCTTCACTATCTGGGATCATCATCAGTAATAGATAAAGCAAAATTTGAACAGAAAGAAGATGGACTATACCTTTCTATCTGACTTCTTTCTCGAACTAATCTTCTCATAACTGGAGTTTGTGGCTCTTCATCTTCTGAATCCTCTTCTGCTGTAAATTCTGATTCTTCCTCCTTAAGCTCAAACTCTATCTCCTCAGGTTCCTTTGATGGGACTTCATGTTTAATAACATCTTTCACCTCTCAAAACACCACATCTCGACTGTACACAACCTTCTTTGTTACTGGGTTTCAATGCTTATAACCTTTTAAACCATCCTTATACACAATAAATATGCACTTTTCAGATTTACTATGAAACTTTGTTCTTTTCTCCTTTGGAACATGTACATATGCATCACATCCAAATACCCTCCAATGTGAAAGATATGGTTTATTACCAGTCCATACCTTTTATAAGTCCTTGAACGCTAATGAAGGTGATCTATTGACCAGGTAACATGCTGTCTCCACTGCCTCTGCCCAGAATTCATGTCCTAACCCGACACCACTAAGCATGATTCTTGTCCTTTCTATCAAAGTATTGTTCGTTCTTTCTACAACTTCACTTTTATCGGGTGTGTATGAAGTATTATTCTACCGTGCTATACCAAATTTCTTATAGAATTCGTCAAATTACTTCTTCCAAAAATATCCACCGTTATCTATCCTCAACACTTTTATCTTCTTTTCTGTTTGGTTTTCCACAAGAGCCTTAAATTCCTTAATCCTGTCAAAGACTTCAGGTTTTTTCTTGAGGAAATATATGCATGTATTCCTTGAGAATTCATCTATAAATGATACATAGTACACAGACTTACCCAATGATGGAACCTTTACAGGTCCAAACACATCACTGTGCACAAGCTCTAATATTTGTTTCGTCCTCTTACCACTAGAGGGGAAACTCACCCGATTCTGCTTCCCATATACACAATTTTCACAGAAATCAAAATCGAGAGAGATATTAGTCATACCTTCTACCATACCTTTACCATGAAGTATTTGAAGGCCCTTCTCTCCAATATGTCCAAGCATTTGATGCGATAATATGGCCTTTTCTCCAAAAACCACTAGATTTTCTGCTCCACTTTCAAGAACCACAGAACTGTTGTACCCATCAACAACAGTGCTACCTTGCAGCTTGTACAGAGTTCCAATCTAAATTCCCCACATCAATACCAGTGCTCCCCAAACTATCTTGCAGGTATCCTTCTCGAACACTGTTTTTACACATGCGTCATCCAGATCTCTTACAGAAATAAAATTTCTAGCCAATGTAGGAATATGCAGAACTACCAGAAGTATTCTGATCCTTCCACCTTTCAAGTTCAACTCAAATTTTCAGCGACCAGCAATATTAGCCTTCCTGGCATCCCCCAAGAAGACATCACCACCATCATATTTCTCATACTCGCAGAACCACTCTCTATGTTGAGTGAAGTGAAAGGATGCACCTCAGTCAATCAATAATGCCTCATGATCTACATTTGTACTTGAAGAAGCCAAGTACACATCCCTACCTTCATCTGAGGTGGTTTTCACCTCTATAGAAGGAGCATCATCAGATTCCTTTCCCTTGTTAGGAGCTTTAGATTTACAACCCCTTTTGTAGTGCCCTTCCTTTCCGTATTTCCAGCACACCTTGACAAGTTTTCATATAGATTTGGATCTCCCCCTAGACTTAGATCTCCCACTCAAT
The DNA here is from genome assembly GCA_000404065.3 of Pinus taeda. Taxonomy (NCBI): domain Eukaryota; kingdom Viridiplantae; phylum Streptophyta; class Pinopsida; order Pinales; family Pinaceae; genus Pinus; species Pinus taeda. Next base: position 153,278 of record APFE030489511.1, read on the forward strand.
GACTTATTTTTGTTTCTATTTTGGGAACGTCCTCATGTAGACAAGGCATCACCATTCTAGCTCTCCATATTTTTTTGTCTCATCTCCTCCGTTAGTAACAATTAGACTATTTCATCAAACTGCAAGGCAGTTGCATTGCTACCTATTGCAATAACTAGACTATCCCACAAATCTGGTAGAGAACACAACAAAATGTTTCACTTATCTTCATCTTAAATTTTAATATCAATAGATAATAACTTACTTACCACAATATTAAATGCATTCATATGCTCTGTCACCGAGTCTTCATCTTTCATCCTCAGGTTATAGAGTTTTTCCGTAGGAACATTTTATTCACCAACGACTTAGATTAGTACAAAGTCCCTAACTTGTCCCACAAAGTCTTATCTATAGCTTCCCCTAATACATTCAACAATACTGAATCTAAGACACAATCATATTGTGCTATTTTCCTTCTGATCCAACTTCTTCCATTTCGAATGCTCCTATTGGTTTAGTACCCCAATCTACCATGATCAACTGATCTTTATATACCAACAGATCCTCCATCTTGAGTTTCCATAACTCAAAACTCTGACCATTAAATTTCTCGATCTCTATCTTTCCACTACTCGCCATATTCTTTCACCACCAGAATTGATCTCGCAGATCTCCCACTGAATAAGGTATACCATAGGCCCGAGCGAAAACCCTCAGCAACAATGGCGTCCCGTTGAAGCCAAAATATCTCTGATACCAAATGTAGGTTTTAACCTCGTACAGAAATTACTTGCATACTAATTCTAACAAACAGAAAATAAATAATGTGATAACATAACATAACACATATACATAGAGATTTACCCCTAGATCCCAAAACCAGGACTACCATCTTGATTTTTCATTATGCTCCTTCCAATGTTACAATACATATATATACATGTTGAAGCATCCAATACCATGGACCGAAAACCATCATGCCGAAAACAATGTGTCAAAACCATGCACAAAACCATAGGTAGGTCTGCCCACCTAATATAGGGTCCAAAACAAATATCCCTGGGCCGTTGCACCAAACCCTATAGAGGGTGGCTGACTACCCCCCTCAAACCCATTATGACCCCCCATTGCACAATCCATGCAACGAAGTGGGTATCCACCCCTCCCCTAACCCCCCCCAATTAACTAGGTGGGATAGTTGTGGAAAGAATATAACACAACCCAACACTAGCCTTGTGACTCTTGTTTCTTCATAATATATAGATCTCAAATAATTATTGGGCTGAAACTAAGTGTACTTCATGAAATCATTCATATCCCAGTTCTCCATCTTCAAATATGTTACCCTGGGAAACAACTCGCCCATTATGGGTACATGCTCTAGTAACAACGAAGTGCATACCTAAAATTTTAATGCGTCTGATTCCTTAGAGACCTTTGATGTTGACTTCCTTGGCGGCATGTAAGGAGAAAGTCTAGAAATAGTCTCAACTTCTTCTATAAGGATATTCTCCAATCCCTCAGCCAATTCTTCTTCCTCCAAATGCTCAGGTTCCATAGGTGGCTTGTTTTTGTCTATCTTCCTATTCTACCTTCGTTATGTAGGTATATTTCTAGGGGACTGGCACACTAGTGGAGGCTAGCACTTCTTTTGCTTAGTCCTAGCCGATGTTGAAATAGGTGGTTTTGGTTTCATTCTTGGTGAACACGATACAGTAATATGGGTAGGTGGTGTAGTAGTCATCTTGGAAAATATCTCCCAGAAGCATTTCTTCTACAACTTAGACAAATATCCCTCAAACACAATCCCCCTCTACAAAAATTCTTGCTCTACCTCTTGCCAATTTCATCTAGACATACAACGGCCTTCTATGCTCAAACTTATGTGCAAAATATCAAGACAATCTCTCTGGAAGAAAAGTGTATGAATGTGGAGCAGGATGTTGTATTTATATCCATTTTTGAATTCAAATCCATTGATGCCCTCCATATATCCCTCATTAATGCTCTTTTGGCAACATATTTGCAAATATGTGCTCCTTAAATGCTTTTCCCCCACTCCCTTTAATAGAAAAATAACCATCCAATCATCTACAGTGCTTCCAAAGGTCACTTTTTGGCCAGGTTGCACGAGACCCACCTCACTAGTGCAACTCCTTCATCGCATCTCCCATCTGCACCATTTTCCTAACTATCGCACAACCCAATATCTTCATTAAGTGTTTCTCTTGGCAGAGTAGTTTATGGTCCTACACTTACTTCCAACCAAATGAAGTATGAAGCCTATCCTGCATCCATGTAGTCATTGTGCAGGGGCAGGAGTGTCTGCATACAACTTCAACTAGCTTCCATTGATTCTTCTTGGAAATAGCTCCCCATTCAGCTTCGTGAGCTAAACTACACCTCCATCCGTAGTCTCCTTGATGATGTGTGGTCCCATCCAATGCACCTGAAACTTTATTGGGAACTTAGTAAACTTGTTATCATACATCAACACTAAAGCTACATTTTTAAAGGTGTTATGCTTAATGTAGCGATCATCCCATGCCTTTTCTCTAGCCAAGAATCAATCTTCTTCTAAATCAAGTGTTTGCGCGAGGCATTCTAACATTATATCCTGATATACCATCTTTGTGGCTATATAAATCCTCAAATTGGGCACTATTTACTCCATTAGCATCACCGCTTCTTGTCCACAAACCAGTCAAAATGGTGTTTTTTGAGTCAAATTCTTACATGTAGTTCTATATGCCCAGAGAACAACTCATATGCACACATCCCAATCATTCCTATTCACATTACATATCTTCATCAAAGAACTCTCCATGATATTATTGAAAGCTTCAATTGTTCCATTTACTTAAGGATGGTAAGGCATTTTTTTCTGATCATACATCTAGAAGTCTTCTAGCTAAGTAACAATCGTTTCATTCAAAAAATGTGAACCCATGTCACTCATCAAAATATTAGGACAACCAAACCTAGACATAATGTACTCAAATATAATCTTTGTAGTTGTATCTATGTTGCAATCCTTCACGGGTTATGCCTCAGCCCACCTAGTCAAGTATCTTGTTGTTGTGATGATGTAGCACGCTCCTCTCTTCCTTCCTTGTGGCCACCACAACCCAGCTCATAGGATCTTCTGCATAGTCACTTTTCCAACATAATTTCCTCCAACAACTCCTCCATGTGCTTCAGCGAGGATACTTTGTCTTTCATAATATAGTACATACCTATATACAAATTCATTTGTTCCCATTTTGTACAAGTTCTCGGCAATAACGAAGAAATCCACAACCTTGACCACCAGTTCCTTCTTCTGCTGCATTATATATCCTTCTACACCTATAGACAAGAATGGGATTATATCTGCACAATGTTAATCTGCAACACACATAGAAAAGAGTTGTGCGTCAGGAAATTATTTATCAAGACTTTTAATTTCTTCACCATTCTCAATCTACGAAAGGTGATCGGGTCTAGCATTTAATCTTCCTAGCTTCAAAATTACTTCAAAGTAACCCCCCACCCCCAACGCAGGCTTGTTGAACAAGTAATTCAAAGTTGAATGGTTTGTATAAATTTTGAAGTGCACACCCAATAGATAATGCCTGAACTTCTGGAGTGCATATATCATCACCAACCCTTCACGCTCCATTGTTGAATAATTATTCTCTGCCTTAGACAGTTTTTTGCTCACAAATGTAATCAAATGGTTGATATCTATTGCACTTGGTTGGCTCAAAAATGTTCCTATGACTATGTAAAACACATCCACATGTACATGAAATTATTTCTTCCAATCAGGAAACACTAGAATAGGTGTTGTAACCATATTTTCCTTCAAAACATCTAATCTTTTCTCGAAATCATCATCCCAACAAAATTTCCCATCTTTCTTCAATAATTTCTCCATGGGTGTAGTGATTTTTCCGTATGCTTTAATGAAATTTATTTAGTATCATGTATGGCCCAATGTTGTGCGCAACTATTTTACATTCCTCAAGGGATACAAATTGATAATCACCTCAATTTTAGCAGGGTCCACCATCAACCCTTTCTTACAAACAACATGTCCCAAAAGTATCCCATATGGTATGAAAAATATACACTTCAAATTTAGGGAGATCTGATACTTCCTACAAGTATCCAGCATTAGGTGAAGACTTGAAACATGCTTTTTAGCTAACCTGAACATTGCCCAATCATCAAAGTAGACCTCCAAAAAATTGTCAATAAATTCCTTAAAGGGTGTTACTGCCACCCTAGAAAATATTGCAGGGGCATTCTTAATTCCAAATGGCATAACTATATATTGCAAAGAGCCCCATTATGTGGCGAAGGTAGTCTTACATTGATCTTATGGCACAATCTTAATCTGGTGATATCTTGCGATTCCATCTGTAAAAGATTATGCTTCTTAACCACCAACATTCTCAAAGACTTCTTTTGTGAATGGCGTAGGCAATGGATCACGTACACAAGCATCGTTCAACTTCCTTAGATCTACACAGATCCTAATTTCACCCTTTTTCTTCTTATCATGAACTACCATAGGACTAACCGAGTCTGATTGTTCTACAAGCTAAATAATCCTTGTTACGAGCATCTTATCCAGCTCTTCGCACACCTTTTCTTTGTATTTAGGATACAATTAGTATGGGAGTTGCTTTACCAGCTTCACATTTGGCTTTAGATTGATCTTCATAACATCGAGATCACCTACTATCCCCTTTATATCGAGAAATTTGTTGGAAAGAAGTCCTTATATTCATGTAACAACTCTGCGACCTTGTCAACTATGTCCTCATCCCAATAATCACCTATATTCACGAACTTCGGTTGTGATTTTGACCTAATGTTCACTTGATTGGTCTTCAATGGTTTTGAAATGTTAGGAACCTCTACCTTAGGCCGAGTGACTTCACGTTGTCCCTCTGACTAAGGGATACTGATATTCCTAGGATCCTCCTCACCTTCTTTTGTCATAACATTGTAGCACTCCAGAGCATGGCACAACTGCATACTCCAGTCAGGTTGTACCCACGTGATAGGCTCTAGAGGTGTTCTGAATATTGCAACCTTTATTTCCTGTAATGATTCATCAATATATTTGAATCCATCCTCAAAAGTGAATGTTAGCAAAAAAATATCCTTCATAATGTCCCACCCCGCAGTTCCATGTCACAACTCTATTTCTAAGTACCAATTCATCAGAATAGTATCCAAGATGTGGTATAATATATGTACCCATTCAGGTTGTGGTTCCTCTCCACATGCTTTCGTCCAATGAGCCAGATGCTCACGTAGATCATCCTTCTCTATATATTTTTTAGTAATGGGTATTTTTATAGCCAAATCACATCTTCATCATCCTTTGGTACACCTTCCAGTCTACAAAATTATCCTTATGTGTACCCCATCATCTGGAAGACATAAATCTTAGTGCAATGTCCAGTGCCTGGAACCAATACTCCTCCGGTACATCCCTTTAGAATTTGTCAAGAAACAAATTTACATCTTTTAAGTGATCATAATATGGTAAAGTACGTACCTCAGTGGATATACACCAGAGTGATTTAGTTTTGTTGCATTGCAGAGTTGCAGGAGTTGTCCATTTCCCAAGTAATTCTTCCATCCACCATAGGCTTGATCTAATCATCGTTCTACTCAGTAAGCTTATAGATCTATTCGATATCATCATATTCATAGTAATCTTGAACTGGTTCAGTATATGATGCACCTTCGGCTAGATCCAACTAAAAAATGACTCTTAGATCCTTCTCAAATGTCATGTTGCACTTCTTTGAGTTGATAACCACATTCATATCAAATGCCCAATTGATTCCAATTAGTCCTAGGTAGGGATTACTATCATCCACTATTTTGATTACCTCAAAATCAGCTATAGCGTGTGCCCCTTCAATGTCTATATTTAATCCATGTAGGTGTCCCATAGGAACAATATTCTATCAGTTTGCCATCCGGAGCTAAATTGGGGACCATTGTAGCATCATCTTTCCCATTCTTTCCCAGGTCTATTTAGGCCAAAACTTTGTATCAGATCCCAAATCTAAGATCACCTAGTCCATTTCAAATTCTTTGATTTTTGCAGTCAATCTCATCTCCCAACCAATCCTTTTATTACTTGTGTCTACTTTATGCATTGTGTGTTGTTCAAGTAGAGGATTACCCTTGGCAATGCAATTTTCTATTAATGCTTTCAGTCCCTCACCCGCTTTTTGGTCCCTTAAGAGCTTCATGAAGGTCTGAAAGAAGGATTTCAATAATGAGGGATTTGTCTCCTATGCAACAATGACTTCTTTAGGCTTCTATGTTCGTGCATTCAGTTTCTTTGATGTGGAGGCTCTTAATCCACAAGCTCTTCTTTAACTCCATAAATGTTTCTTTTGACTTATGAAAATCAAATTCAGTATCTCTGTCATCATCCCTACTATTCAGATAGGGTCCCTAGGGTCATTTTTGGTGTTAGTTAACCCAATTTTTGTATGATTTTTGTAAAATATGTAAAGTCTCCACGAAATGTGGATGCAGAGAACACAGATAGAGAGAGTCAAAGGGGTTTAGCCCCTTCTTTGGATAAGAAAATAGGTTAGTTTTAGAGACTCACCCATCGTCCATGGACCATGGTATTGTATTCAAGAAAGCTATATATAGTTGAGTCATAACGAGTCTAAGGGATAATTAATTTAACCAAGAGCAAGATAGAGACTATTTTGGGAATGTGCTAAGGCAGAAAGGCTCCTCGTCCTGTACTTAGGTGAACAAGGAAGGCTCCTATAGCTGAGTGCGTAGGAGGCCTTTGAAGTCTGCAGTTGAGTGCACGAACCCCTGCAGCTAATTGTGTAGGGTGAAAGAGTCTGTAAGCTGAAAATTGAGAATGGATAAAGACTGGTTTTGAAGAATTATCTTGCAATCTGAGCATTATTGTTGATTCTGTTTATGTTATGATCTGTCACTTTATAATATGTTTTCTATGGAACAGTGAATAAATGTTGTGTGAAACCACTAAATCTGTCTTATTTCTACATAGGTAAAGTAATTATATGTGTTCGCGAAGTTAAGGGTTAATTTTGTTATGTTTTCTCAAGAAATAGGTAGATCTATCTGAAGGAAGATCTAGGGTTATTCATTAATACGTGAAAGTGGATAATTTGCCTGCTTAGGGTCCACAAAGATTGATCATAGACCTTTGTGAAGGTCTAGAAGCCATTTTACCCAAGTTATAGTAGCAAGCCTTAGAAGGATATTGATCTATGCAAAGGAAGATCTGCACCGTCTGAGCCTAAGAACCACTTATCACATGTCCCTAGCCTTGTTCTAGCATCCCACAATACTACTTCGGGTGAGAAAGCAACCAGTGCTATGCAGGTTGTTACTGTAAGGGCTAGAAATTAGGGTTTTGTTAGTTGTCATGAACAACTATGAACCTAGGTTAGGCCCCCTTAAGCCAACAAATGGTTCCTTTAATGAGATCAGGATCTATTGAGAGATGTGTGATCAATGATTTCCTATTAATAAAGAGCTTGATAAGTGAATTGGTCAGAAATCGCATGCATTTGTGGCTTAGGAGAACAGGAGCACTAAATTATGCAAGGAGAAATGGTTGCAGAGGCTTTTGTATGTAGATGAGACCAAAATGTTCTTTTGTTTCTTCCCTAAAGAACTATATGAGTGGTTGTCTAAATTAGCCGATAGTCAAGGGATATGGAGGCTTGAAGGCCCTATGTGTGGACTCCTAGACTGGTGCAATGTTTGGAAGCATCAGAGAGAAATATCATGTGGGCTATGGCCCATTAGATTGATCGCACATTGGGAGATTTTGTGACTTATTTCACGATCGATAGGAATATTAGCCATAGCAAAGCAAAGTGAAGGATCTCTGAAATAATTGAATACTTGGATCAAAATATTGTTATGTGAAAAGAGGGTTATGTAGTTACCAAGATTTTTGGCACTATGCAAAGTGGGATATTCTTGTTGGGAACGAGTCCCCTAGAGGCAATATTGCAGTTAAAAGCCCATGTTTTGGGGCAAAAAGCCCAAGTTTTTGTATAAAAAGTGTAAAATCTCTGAATTTTGTGGTCGCGAAGCGCGAAGATGTAAAGTATCATAAAGGGTTTCCTCTCTTATTTTATGTAAGTCATGTCAACTTTAGGAGACCTACCCATGGTCTGCAGACCATGGTATTGTATAAAAAGGGAAGTCTTAGAAGATTCTAAGGCAGTGTAGTCAGTGGCAGGATGTGGATGTAATGGGTCTGTGAGATCTAAGAGTGAAGAGTCTTATCGTAGGAAAGAGGCTCTGTAGCTGTGTGTGTAGAGGCCTAGGGTAGACGTCCACAACTAAGTGTGCGGACTCCTGCAGCTATGTACACATGATAGTTAGAGTTTGTAAAGAAGATCTGAAGCATTAATAAAGAGGATTATTCTCAAATTACATGTGTTGAACTATTTACATCTGTTATGGATTCATGTGATTATGTTACGAAGAATATTGGGTTTATGATTTAATGCTATATCGATGCGCGAATTAATCTATTTTACTTTGTTATATGAATGCAAGTAATAATATATGTTTACGCAAAGAATATATTAATGCATGTTGAAGTTATCAGATTCTTATGCTGATCAGGGTAAATATAGAGATAAGAACATTTACATAACCACGTAAGTAGATAAATCGCATGCTTAGTGCCTGAAAAGGATGATCATAGACCTTCATAAATCTAGAAGCCAGATAAGAGAAGTTTATCAATAAACCCTAAACGGCTTTTCAATCTGTGTGAAGGAAGGGTTAGGGTATAAAACGACATCACTACCATCTCAGGGTGCAGAAACTTGGTTCTTGCATCCCCCAATACTGCTTCGGGTGAGACTTCAGTTCGTGCTCCGCGGGTTGGTACTAAAAGGGATAGTAGTGTAGGGATTGGCTTGGCTAATTAACGTTGAAACTAGGTCAGGGCCCACTAATCCAACAAATGGTTCCGTTACCGAGACCAGGATCTGCATAAAGGGATGTGTGATGTCACATCACTGGAATCCAACTGAGAAGGAAATTGAAGACTTGTTGGATAGAAAGATCCAAAAATTTGCGACGCAAGAAAACAAAAATCCACGATCCAAGATAGCACATGTTGTCAATCACTTGCTCGATCGTATCATAGGAGGATTCACAAGAGAGTTCGTAGTTTATACTTTGGCCATTTACAACAAAGTAGAGCGTTGCTTCTTCAAGGGACCATGAGGTGAATATTTAAGGTCTCTAAATACTTGGATTAAGATGCTTTTGTGTGAAAAGAAGGTTATGCAGCTACCTTGATGTTTGGAGCTACGTAAAGTGGAAAGATATTTAGGGATAGAAGGAAAATAGGCCCTGAATAAAGCCTGTTGATTGGACCGCCTCTGAGTGACGATGAGGAAGTAGTACAGGCTTCTCTGTAGAGAATTTTTCAATTGATAAGACAAGGGTTCCCGCGAATATCACATCCACCCACACCACCTCCATCTTCACCTCCACCGCATACACCTTCACCCACACTGCCACCACCTCCGCCACCATTCAATATGGTGAATGCAATAAAATTGACCATTTTCAAGGGGTCAAGAATGGAGGACCTAGACCCATTTTGGTTCATCACAAAGGCTGTATGGGAGGGTCAAAGTATAATGGACGATCAAATGAAGAAAGAAGCATTGGTCACTACTTTATAGGAATGCGTGTTGACATGGTACATTAAGTATTGCACTAATAATATGATGGCTTCATTAGCAGATATTCAAACTGCACTAAACAAGGATTTCAATAGGCCTAAGTCTGAAGCTCAATCAATTGTGGGATTCAAGGAGATCATGATGAAGCCTAGCAAGACACCTTGGGATTTGGATCAAAGATTGAAGTGCATGATCCGTGAAGCCAACATGAATCTTATGGATGGGCAGCACTGCGAATGGTTTGTGCATTCTCTCTTGCCTCATTTGACGATTTCTTTATCGCAGCAAAATATTGGGAGCCAAGCGGAAACCCTGGATATTGCAATGAGATTGCATGAGACATCGATGCAAGATGTTAATTTGGGATTTCAGTAGATTCATGTGCAGTTGCAAAACATTTTCATAGAATTTCCGAGTTTGAAGAAGGATAAAGCAGTTCAGCTAGAGGTGCACGAATAATTTTGGTGCTTGAAATGCAAAAGACAGGGGCATGACAATGATCACTTCACAGTATTTACAAATTATTTTGTGGCAGGGGCACCAATGCATCTGAGGCCGGAATCTCAAGTAGGGCCAAGTGCAAGACCCATGCTATCGTGTGCTATTCGTTAGGTGGCTAGAAAACATGTGACAAAAAATTGTCACCTACTACAGAAATTTGTACAGACACCGTAGCAGCTCTTCTGCAACTTATGTTAATTAGTGCAACATGATGAGCATAACTATTGTATCCATGAGCTAATGATGGATAAAACACCCGCGTATGGTGTGAAGATAGAAACTCGGCCTCCAAATCAAGGCATTGGGTGAGTGTGAGGAGGAATTCAGGGGTGCGGACGAGGCTGGGATGGAGGACAACCTGGTAGAGGTCGAGGACAAGTGATTTTCTACAACTATTGGGGACCAGGACACTACACACAAGAATGCACAAATATAACATGATTGTCATCTAGACATTACACTCAGTTTGACCACACGACAAAGGACTACCCTGTATTATTAACTAAGATACGCAAAAAGGGGGCATAGCCTTAGCAACCTACCTGAAATCTGCAGATGATGAGGGATGAACCCCGCAAAGAGGATCCTAATGTGAACATCACGCTGTGAAGTGGAATGACGACTCGTTAAGACAAAGGAAAGAAGCCCGAAGAAGGTCGATGGGAACACAAATATTCAAAGAAGGAGGTTGGCTTTGATTTGGAGCACGCGAAGGAAACCCTCATGGAAGAAAAGAAAACCTTTTCTTAGGCTTCTACCTCAGGAAGTTAGGATAAACAGTCTAAAGAAATGGACCCTTCTATTCTTACTACATTTTTTGAGACCTATATGAAGTTGTTGCGAAATAGAAAGGTCATCAAGGGATTAAAAGAGTTGATCAATAAGTGTGTTGGTAATACTCCTGACGGCCCATGCGTTGTCAGAAAGATTGGTAAGCATAAGGCTAAAATAGGGACGGAGATGAGACTCACCGCACAAATAGGAGAATATGAAATGGACCAAGTCATTTTTGATCTAGAGTTCGACAAGAATTTTTTGCCTAAATAGACATGGGAGAGAATGGGGAGACCTATCCTGTAATGGTCTCCTATCCAATTAAGGATGGAAAATCAAAAAAATATTATCCCCATGGAAAGATTACAGGGAGTGAAAGTCGATATCTAAGGCATGAGTACGTTGCCTGATTTTGAAGTGATAGAGATTGTGGATGACAATAATCCCTACCTCGCGCTCCTTGGGATCAACTGGGCTATTGACATGAATGGGGTGATTAATTTCAAGGAGCAGAAATGTCATTTGAAGGAAAATCGCTTCATGTAGTAGTACCATTGGACCTTCAAGAAGGACCACGCTACACTCGACCAGTCCATGATTACGAAAGTGATGATGTTTTGGACCAAATTTATAAGATAACGATGCGATATCAAGATTGGGTGAATCCTACATCTGATGGATGTCTTTCATGGGACCATGAAAGCTCCTACACATCAGATTCAAATGAGGAATTGGAACATTGGAAGAATAGATTGCATGAATTATCTACACTACGATGTAACATGATGACCAAATCGTTACACTGTGTATCATCAGAGGTAAGAATTCTTCCTTACTATGATGGTTTAATTGACGTTAATAAATTTCTGGATGCATTTGAAAGGGGAGCGCCAGAGAAGCATCACCTCCAAGCGTTGGAATTGGCATTATTCACTACACCTGCAAGATGGTGGGGTACACATAAAGAAAACTTCGATGGATGGCACGAATATAAAAAAATGATGTGGGTGTAGTTTGGTCGCCCAAAGGTACGATTGACAGAGAAATATGATGCAAGGAGTGACGCGCGCAATCACTTAGCCAAATGGACCAATGCTTATGGAGAAAAACTACAACCGGATTGGGTGCATTTGTTTTTTCACACCTTGCATGTGATTGATGAGCACCAATATTATAGAAAGGATGCTGCAACTCTTGGTCTACCAACTTTACTTATCAACCCGGGGTTCGTACAAACTTGGAGGTGACAGTGCTATATGCACGAGTAAAATGAAGGTCCTACTTGTTGTCACTGTTAAGCAAGTGAGAGACCCTAAGGGTTCCAAGCCAGATTTCTATCAAGTCAAAAGAAGCTTGATTATTTGGTGGAAGAAGAGAAAATATGTTCTAAGAAAGCTACTTTACTATAGTAATGAAGAAAACAACATGTAATCCTAAATCACACCATATCCTAATTAACCATTTCAACAGCTATGCTAAGAAGAATTACTAAATCAACACTGACCTAATGCTACTATATAAGCTATAGAAGTAAAGAGAATCAAAGCATAATAATTTGTAAATAAGAAAACTAATCTAAATCTATTTTTACCCTTTTTGGTTTTTTAGCAAAATCAAGTATGAAAATTAATTGTTCTTGTGGATGTGACAGGTGGATGGAACGTGTTTGAGGATGGATAAAAGGATTATGGAGTGGTTGGATGGTGTGGAAGGGTCCTAGGAGGATTTTGTGACTTCCTAGAGGTTCCCCATCAATTCAGCCTCAAAATAGGTTGTTTGAAGAAAACCTACAGCATGTACTAGAAACCTACAGGATGATCCTGTAGGAATTATAGGAAACCTACAGGATATAGCTGAGAGCTAATTGTGAGGTGTTGGAGGTGTTGGGAAGCTAGAAAAAGGTGTGTGATGAGTGGGATAGGGTGTTAGAAGGTCTAGGAACACTCAGGAGTCAATATCCAAGAGAAGAGATGGCTAGATTCAGTCAATGTGTCTAGGGAGAATTAAATGAAAAAGGACAAAAAAAACTAGTGAGGGTGATGGCGAAACAAGATATGGTTAAGGTTGATGAGGTGGAAGATGGATTCTGGTGATGAAGTCTAGACCGCCTCCAAAAGTACTTGTAGTGCTTAAAATGTGTTTGTCTTTCAAGAACTATCCAACAAGATACATCTTCATAAACTAGAAAATCATGAAGCAATTGCCCATTTTATGCATGAAGAAAGTGATGAAAGAAATGATAGCATGAGTGAGATATTATTGCAAAAATAGAGTAATGGAAAAAGATGACAATGAAATGAACCAAATGCTAAATCAAGACAACAAACTCCAAAGCTCATGCAAGAACTAGAAATCTGTTTTTGAGGCTGCTAAAAGGGTCTCTTCCTGAAGTCCTGGTCCTAGAGGGAAGAAGTGAGGTCGAGGAACCTGCAGACAACCTTATGGTGATCCGTTTTCTGCTTGCTAACCTACTAACTGAAAGAAGGCACAAATGGAGGAAAACTAACATACAACCAATCTAATCTACACTGTTGTAATGGAAATGCAGCTACTTAAGCAAATGAACAATCAAACTATGAATCTATGATAACATACATGTACAATAAAGAGGAGACTTGGCTGCTAGGGTTGGGCCCTAACCAAATAGCTTCAGCCCTCTAAGCTAAGTCAGTGCTAGCTCAAAACAAAACTCATTATTATTATAAAAATAATGGATTACATAAAAAACTTTCACAAGTCTTACAGCTCGAAAATAGAGTAGAGTTTTACAATAAAAAATATGAATCCTACTGAGGTCCTAGGCTTCTCTTCTTATACATCTGAAGTCTCCAACAAATTCTTTAAAATTAGGGAGTCTCAACTCCCAAACTCGAGATAAACTGGTGTTTTGTCTTTCACTTGCTTGACTGCCTTCTAGTCCTCATGATTTGGTTGTTTTCACTCCAAGCTGATGGATGAATATTCAGAAGGAGGGGTAGTAAATGAGGAGGATTTACCTCCTATAATTCCTCTCCCTTGTCCCAATCAAGTTTGACCAAGGTCTTTGCCAAAATTAATTTCTTTTATCCTTTAATCTTGTATCAAAATGCATGCTAGACATAAAGAAAAATATCCAACTCTAACTCATCTCATAAAATAAATATAATCAAAAGTATGCAATAATTTGTGAGAATAGTTGGTTTGACTAAGCTAGGAGGTGAATTAAGGCCCGTATAATTACCCAATGATGAGGCCCATCATCACCCCCTAATGAAATTCTTGCTCATCCTTTGAGAAACTTAGTCAATGTCCATGCCCTTCATGGCTCTGGTAGCCTCTTTGACATCCCATGCCTCTAATGTGGTCTCTTCTTCTTGTTCATAGAAGCTTTCTTTCTTTTCTACCTCTTCCCGCTGCCTATTTTCTTGTTCTTCTTTTCTCCCTTATAGCATTCTTAGGAGTAGTGGTGGACTAATTTTTAGGCCTATCCAATTGACCTTCAACATTTTTATTGATTGGCTATACATAGGTGTCCTGTTGAGTTCCTCTCTCAACCTTTGAACGGAGTGATATTCCCTCATCCTCAAGATTTGTGGCAGTGTGTTCCATCTCCTTAGGCAGGCATGTATACTATCATCTCCTAGAAGCCTAAGCATATCCCCAAATGTGAAATTGATTTCTCTTGGGAAACAAGATATCTAGGTGCCATCTGAGGATCATTTGAAATCAAATTATGTGTGTTGATTATGGCCATGGCATTTGATTGTTCAGCTCTGATGAAAATAGGTTCATTTTGCTCTCTAGCCAATATTCTTTTCATCTCTGTAGCCCTTGACACGTCATGGTTCATACATGATGCCAAAGCCATTAATTTTAGATCTCCTAGCTTGGAATTAGGATCCCAAACATTCATGTCTATGGGTGCCATGTTGTGCAAATAAAACTCAACCATATTGGCCCTATCCTCTAGTCTACTTTTATCATAAAGATCAATGAACTACCTATAGTCCTGAAATGGCACGGTGCCCCTTTGTGCTGGTGTTCTAATATGAAACTGTAGACATTGTTCATTGAGGTAAAGAGCATAGGATTTAGATGGAATCCTATATTGGATTGCCTCCAAGGAGAGGCTGGCCATACATGCTAGTTGGTTCTCCCTTTCATGTAGTTGTCCCCTCAGTTGTGCATTTTCTCTTTCAAGTTGATCTCTTATTATTGCTTCTCTGTCCCTTAAGCCACTTAGCTATTTTCCCATTTCTTTGAGCTTCTCTTCCATGTGCCCAATGTCTTCCATCACTTTTGACTTGGCGATTTGCATCCATCGATGGGTTATGTCCCTCTCCTTCTCAAGTTTGAAAAACAATGGGATGGAAAATTTTTGAGGTATCACCCTGCCTCCTTCAATAAACTGGTAGTAGGAGTCTACGTTAGGTTGGGGGCTTGGTTCCTTTGTTTCAAGGTCTTCTTATTTTGTGTCTTGATACTCCCCTGCCTCGCCTTCCAATTTCTTTGCTTCCTGTAGTTTTTGCAAAGTATCCTGTAGGACTATTTTTGCTTCCTATAGGTTTTTTTGTGGATCCTGCAGGATGGCCTTGCCCTTGAAGGAAGTTGATTTGGTACTAGGCCTCCTTACATAGGTTATTGGTGACTTAGGGGAAGGCATTTTGTCTCTTGTTGTAGGGGAATCTTCAATCTTAGCAGGTTTTTTTGTTGATATTTGTGGCTTTCCTTGTTTGATTCTTGTGCTCTTTCTTGTTCTGAAATATAGTGGGGCTTGCTTACTTATTTTCCCTTTTTTCTTGACTAGGGTGCTTAAAGCAGTGAGGGCAACTGATGTGTTCCTCTCAGTAGCCTCTAGGCACACCCTAGGTGATTCCTCGTCGTGTTCCTCCATTTCTGTTTCAATGCCTTCTTCCTCTCTGTTTTTATTATCTCCTTCCTCTTGTTGTTCTTCCTCATCTCGATCAGTTTCTTCCTCTGTTCCATCATCATCCTCCTTCTCTTCTCCCTCTTCTTCTTCTACTTCATCATGTTCCCATGTATCATTTTATTTTTCATCCATCTCATCCTTATCTAGGTATGTATTTTCTTCTTCTTGTTTTGCCTCCTCCTCAGTGACAGAGGGACTAACATCATAAGTGAGGGTTTTGATGTCATCCTATACTGGAAAGTATCTAACGACTGACCATGTTATAGGATTCTAAGGTTTTGGAGGGCATTCTCAATGAGGATCCTAATCAACCCTTGGTGAGCCAGTTTTTGGGAATTCTCTTCCTTTACTTTGTTGTTGGAGTCTATGAGTGATTGCATCAATAAATAGTGTATGTTGAGTCTAGTTCATTTGCTTGTAAATGGGGATCGATTTTTATAGCCTACCTCTTTAGAATGGTGGCAATGCACAATTCCCGTGATATCCCCTCTTGAACTCTTCTCTATCTATCTTGTAGATTGCCTCTGTGTATCCTATAAACTGATCCTATAGACTGTATCATGTAGACTCTTCCAGAAATTCTCCCATAGAACAATGGATCCTTGCTTCCAGTGGGTGGCCAGAGTTATGAGAGTGACTCTAGTGAGGGAGTTTCGAGGAGGTTAAATGCATGAATGCATGCAAGCGATGTTTTACTTCCCTTTATGGTGTTTCAGGGTGAGGTGGTTGCTAGCAGCAGAGGTACATTACCATTTTTAGATTGTTGGTCCCCACTAGCACCTTGTAATTTCCAACTCCTCATAATCAGCTCCCACCTCATAGATCCGTAGTTATCCACTTCTTGTCCTACTCCTCCTCTATCTTTGAGTTGATTGCAGCCACGTGTGAGAGGACACCCAGTTTTGCATGTGATGACTGAACGAAGGTTGCCAAGTTAATTGGCCACCTTTTCACTTATAAATAAACTATCTCATAACCTTTACATTTTTTTATTAAGTAATGCATATGAGTGAGTGAGCAGGATACTTACATGTGGTTTTGATTCCATGCTACAATTGTCGAGGATCAGAGGTGTTGCATTGTTTATTTCTTGCTTGGTTATTATTCTTCCTCCTCTTGTTGTCTCTTTATATTTTCTTGGTTTTTGCAGGTATTTGTGACTGAAGATCTGATGTTGTTGCTGCTGTAAAACTCCTGGATCATCCTAGTGAAGACCTATAGCTGATGATTGACATTCTGTGGGATAGGGTGCTACAGGATTTCTTGTAGGATGTCTTGTAGCTGCTTCTGCCTTATAATTCCTTATTCATCTCACTAGCTGTGGCTATGAGGATGGTGCAATGAATGGATAGAAGGGGTAGGAATGTGTGTGGAGCAAGGGACGTCAAGGTAATGATCTTACTCGCATCTATTATTTTTTTATTTTTTCATAACTGGAAGAAACATATCTCTTTTTGTTTTGAATTGTGAGTGTTAGATCATGTCTAGGATGAATTTTAGGGACCTAAAAAACCTACCATGTGCCCTCGGATTGCAGGTTTTTCGAGCCAATGTAATTCATACAGGGTCATCCTATAGGTTTTCAGGGATCCTATAGAAAACACACTCTTCACATAAATTGAAGCAATGGAGTGGAAAAATGATAAAAATTATAGAGAGTTGCATGGTAAGGAGTGGAGGAGATGGATATGTGTGAGGCTGGGTTCCCTTTGGATCCTCTTTTTTCTCCTTGATTGTCTTTCTTGCCCACCTGCAAATATTAATTGTATCTTTTTCTCTCTCTATCTCTATCTCTTTTTTTTTTGAAAAACACCTAAGCTATCTCAAAGAGGTTTTCACCCTAGGTATTTTCCCTGGCAGCCTCAAGGAAGGTTTTCACCCAGGGATCTTCTTATTCTTCTCTTTTTTCATCATTGGGTTGCCTCATGGAGGTTTTCACCTGAGTCCTTATTCTTTTTTCTTTTTAAGTGACTTGATGAGGGAGGAGCTGGAACTTTCTCTACAATCATCATTGTTTGACTGATATTATCAATGAACTCTCACTTTGATAAAGGCCTCTTGTATATTTTCAATCGTTGTCCATTGACAAGAAATGGAATGGATTCTTCATCTATACTTCTGATTTGCACTGAACCATTATCATGGCATCTCTCCACCACATAACGTCTAAGCCATCTTGTCCTTAGCTTGCCCTTGAAGTCTTTATACCTAGAATCATATAACAATTCCCAATCGCCCTCTTGAAAGTGGTTCTCTTTAATATGTTTATCATGCTAGATCTTCCTCTAAAACTGAACTATCTTTGTATGTAGGAGGGCCTGTGTTCTGAATTCGTCCAAGCCATTCAATTGGAACAATCTTTCTTTTTGTGCATGACTGAGATCCAAATCTAGCTAGGCTCCCGCCCTCAATGTGTTATATTCAAACTCAATGGATAACAAAGAAGTTTTCCCATAGACCAGCTCATAGGGTGTAAATCCAGTGGTGATATTCCATGTGGTATTATAGGCCCAGGTGGCCTCAACTAGTCTCTTTACCCAATCCTTCCTACTGCTGCTCAATACCTTGGTTAAGATGCCCTCCAGTTCCCTTTTGGTCACCTGCACTTGCCCATTAGCTTGTGGATGATATGGAGTGGAGGTCCTATGCTTGATTTTTTGATGGTTGAGCAGTTCTTCAACCATGTTGGAGGTGAACTGGCTTCCTTGGTCTATGACTAGCTCCTGAGGGTACCCAAATTTATAGAATATATTCTCCCTTAGGAACTCAACCACCTTCTCTTTTGTTGTTGCCTTAATTGCCTTGGTTTCTACCCACTTAGTCAAATAATCAATGCATACAATAATGTACTGTTTTTTCTTTGATGGAGGGTTGATAGGCCCAATGAAGTCCATGACCCACTTGTCAAATGGCTCAAAAGTCACTTGACGTTGTAGGGGCATTTCATCTCTTGGAGTAGGCTTTCCCATCCTCTAGCACCGATCACACTGACTAGTGTAATTTTTCACATCTTGATGGAGAGTGGGCCAATAATAGCCTACTTGTAAAACTTTGAATGTTTTCCTCCTTGCTACAAAGTGACCTCCATAAGGCCCATCATGACAGGTCAGAAGGATGTCAAAAAATTCCTCTTCCCTTACACACCTTCTCAAGATTTGATCTAGGCCAAGTTTGAAATGATTATTCCCAATCCAGTTGAAACGGGTGCTTTTTTCCTAACTATCTTGCTCTTTTCTTTGGAGGGAAAGTTTGGTGGGAACTGTGTTGATACCAAATAGTTTTCTATATCAGCAAACCATGGGGAGAGAATTGAAATAGCAAACAGGTGCTCATCTAATAACTGGTCATCCACCATTCCTTCTTCACCTACAGGTAGAATCACCCTAGCTAAAAAGTTTGCAACAACTTTTTTCTTACGAGGCTTATCAACAATGGTTAGATCAAACTGTTGTATTAAAAAAAACAATCTTATAATTTGAGCATTCACATCTAGTTTGTTCATTAAATATTTGATTGTAGCATGGTAACTATGCACAAATGTTTGATAGCCTGTAACGTAATGCCGAAATTTGTTCAATGAATACAAAATAGCGATGAGTTCCTTTTTGGTCACTATATAATTTAGCTCAGCCTATGACAAGTTCTTACTGATAAAATAGATGTCATAGGGTAGTTTCTTCTCTACTTTACCTAAGGCTACTCCTATGGCTTTGTGTGAGGCATCAACATGAATATGAAAATGAAGGGCCCAGTTTGGGCCTTGGACAATTGGTGCAGTGGTTAACTTACCCTTTAGAATTTCTAAGGCCTCTTGATAGCTTTTTGATCATATAAACTCAGAATCTTTGGGAAACAACCCAAATAAAGGAGAGGCCAACTTGATGAAGTCTTTAATGAGCCTTTGGTAGTATCTAGCTAACCCCAAGAAACTCCTGACATCTCTCTACTTTTTCAGAGTTGGGACCCTTTGGATGATTACTATTTTGTTCGGGTCCACCTACTGTCCTTGCTAAGATGTTGAATGACTTAGCACGGTCCCTTCAGTCATTAAGAATTCAAATTTTTTGGCACTGAGAAATAGGTTCATTTCAATGCATTTTTGCAATACTTACCTAGGTTAGTCAGGGCTTCTTGAAAATCACAACCATAAAGTGTAAACTCATCCATATAAATTTCCACCGCATCATGTACTAATTCGATGAAAATACTCAATACTGCTCTCTAGAAAGTGACAGGATCATTGTATAGGCCAAAAGGAAGGACCCTGTAGGCAAAATTTCCCCAAGGATAGGTTAATGTGGTCTTATGCTAGTCTTCTAGGTAGATTTTGATTTGGTTGTACCCATTGAATCCATCTAGGAAAGAAAAAAAAAATTTCCCTGTCAGGTCGTCTAGCACTTGGTCGATGAATTGTAGGGGAAAATGATCCTTCTTTGTGGTTTTGTTCAACTCCCTATAATCAACACAAATCCTCCACTTACCATTTTTCTTGGGAACTAACACTAAAGGAGGGACCTACTCACTCTCAGAGATAAGGTAAATGAATTTTGCATCTAGCAATTTTCACAGTTCTTCTTTGACTATATCATTAAGAGTTGGATTCATCCTCCTTTGTGGTTGTTAGACTCGCTGGCAACCTTCTTTGATATATATATATGGTGAGTAGATGCTGAGGGGTGTACTCCCTTCATTTTCTTGTAACTCCAAGAAAAGTCTTCTAGGTTTTCTCTTAGCATGTTGCATAACTTTTCCTCTTCGAGAGCAGAAAGAGATGGATTAATATTCAAGGTTTTCTCTGGGATGAATTCTATGGTTTTGAAACTGAGTGGGTTGGAATCAGCCAAGCATAAGTCAATTGGATTATTGTTCTGGGTTTCCCTTACTTCTTCTTCTAATGGTAATGAACCAGGAGTTGGGCTTTGGAGCACGTGTTCAATTAAGTCATCCTCATCTTGTTGTCCTCCTCCTATTGTTTCTTCCAAAGCATAAAGTTGGGTGGAATAAACCTCATCTTCTTCCTCCTCCTCCAACCATAAAGGTAAATCATGCTCTAGAGAAGTTTGAGCAAGAGGGTATAGGACTCAATGAGTGGACATATGCCTATTCTTGATGGTCATATTCCCAGCTCTACAGCTAATGTAAGCATCCGTTGTGGCCAACCATGGCCTCCCAAGGATGAGAGGATAACTAGTAAGTTCAGTCTTAGGCTAGAAAACTAGACAATATGCAGGGTACTCCCAGGAGTCAATGGATACCATCACATCCTCCATAATTCCCTCGAGGGTGACTATAGAATAGTATGAAAGTTGTAGAATTGTTGTGGTCTTACTTAATGACCCTTGGAGGTTTAGCTTGAGTATGGTGTCCTTGGTCATCACATTAATGGCATACCCAAGATCGATCAGAGTGTGTGGGATGATGGTGCCATCGATGTGCACATCTAAAACAAGGCTTCCAAGGTCCAAATATTTCAGACATGTTACCTGCCCTAGCATTAAGTCGAATAGCTACCCAATGACATTAATGGTAGGGGAATCCCTTTTTCTTCTTCTTGGATTCTTGAAGTATTTCTCCTTAATCAACTTATTGTAAATGGGAACATCTCTTATTGCCTAGAGAAGGGGGATCTTTACACATAGATTTTTCAATTCTGTCAGAAGTTTAGTTTTTTCTGGGGTAGGTTGGAGTGGTTGGGCTAATCTCTCAGGAAAAGGTGGATTTAATTTAAGGTTGCTTTCCACTCTTTCTTCCTCAACCTCCCTATGTGGATGGGGAGGTTGGTTATCTGGGAGAATTCTCCCAGATCTTAAGTTGATCTCCTGGATTTCTATAACATATGCTGGATATGATGTCTCTCCACTATATACTTGTTGAACCTGCCTATTGATCGGGTTCGGATTTGGCTTGGCAGGCATCTGGGGTTGCTTCGGTGGAGCATAATGTAGGGGTTGTGGTTGGGTAGGTGATGAAGGCAATTGGGGCCTCCACCCTTGGAGTGTTGTATTCCACTGAGGTTGTGGCAGAACGTCAGGTTGAAATGACTGGTTGGCTGGTTGGGAATGATACTGAGATGCATAGGAACAAAGAGGTGGTGTAGACCAAGAAGGATGAGTAGGTTATCCCCATGAAGGTATAGTTGTGGTTTGGTTGGGGTTGTAATATGCATTACCCTGCTGGTATGGTCTAGGCCCAAGAGGTCTCCATTGGTTGATGTAGCAAAGTTGCTCAGTGACCCTTCAACTCCTTGATATACAGCTTTGAGTCTAGGTAAAGAAGGGCACTTATCTGTGGAGTGGTTTTATTCACAAGCCGAGCAAATCTCAATACAGTCCGATGGACATTCATTCCTAGGATGCCTCTTGGTGCATCTAAGGAAAAAGGTGGCCAAGGCTCTCTCTACTTCCTCTTGCTTCCTCTTGATGTTCATGGTGTCTAATTGCAAGGCAAGGGTTTGTAGCATCTCACTTTTGAAATCTTCCAGCATATTTCCAATTCCACCCTTGATGGATGAGTTGGAAGATGATGTACTAGCCATAGGTTGACTACCCCTACCCTTTTTCCTGGTTCCCCTAGAATGCTTTTTAAAGACAACCTTGATATCCGCATAGGGTAATTCGTAGGTATCTCCTTCTGCTAACAAATATAAGGCATCCAGAAGATCCTCCCTTACTCCTCTGACCAAGACCAACTTTAGTGAGTCGGGGTCAAGTGTGCACCTGGCCCTTTTGTAACTGAGATGGAATATTTCTTTGTAGTCTAAGGGTTCATACTAGCCCATGGTCATCCTAAAAATTTATTCTTTAGTAGCCTTTGACCTACAGTAGTCTCGATATTTGTTGTTAATACTCTGCTGCATCTGAGCCCAAATTGTGATGCTATCTCTAGGTAAACCCATGAACCAGCGCAATGCTACATCCTTGAGGGTAGATGGAAACAGTTTTAATTTTTGCTCATCATCTGTATAGTCATAGGTTCAACATATAACAACAAACTCAAATAGGAAAGTGTCAGGGTCCTTTGTGATCAGGCCAGGGAAATAAGGTAGGGCATAGGGGCTTATATTCTTCATCTTAGTGTCCTCATTGGTTTCCCTGATGGGGAAGGCACCCTCAACTCTCTCTCTGTTCCCTCCATCATTTCGGTTTTCAGCCATTGGTTCAGTAGGAATGGGTTCTTCTTCTTCTTCTTCCCCTGCAGGTTCTTCAAATATATCAGGTTGTTCACCTAAAGGTTCCTCTAGTTCACAACCACTGAAGAAGAGAGAAGGTTGGTTGTTGGATGCAGTGGGGGTATTTGGTAGGAAATTCCCCAGATTGTTCCTATTCCTACGAGGTGTGAAAGGAAATGTTTTTGGGTTGGTTTTTTTTGTAAGATTTTTTAAGTTGGAAAGTACTTTGCAGAAATGAAATTGTTGATTGAAAGAAAAATCACTGAAAAAATGAGGAAGCTACTTGCTGAATTGAAATTCTACTTGTAGAATGGAAAGGAAAGAAGATAATGAAAGATGAAAGAAAGGAAGCTACTAGATTACATTTGCAGAAATAAACTAATGGTAGAAAATTCAAGACAAGAAGTAGAAGAAAAGAAAGAAGTAATCACATTCTACTTAGACACCTCCGCGACAATGGTGCCAAAAAGTGATGAGCACTAGTATTGTAGCAAGGATGTTGCAACTCCTAGGCTACCATGTTTACTTATCAACCCAAGGTTCATACAAACTTGTAAGTGACAGTGCTATATGGATGAGTAAAAGTGAAGGTCCTTCCTACTGTCACTCTTCATCCAGCGAGAGACCCTAGGGGTTCCAAGCTAGACTTCTATTGAGTCAAAAGAAGCTTGATTCTTTGATGGAAGAAGAGAAAATATGTTCTAAGAGAGCTACTCTACTGCAGTAATGAAGAAAACAACATGTAATGCTAAATCACACCATATCCTAATTAACCATTTAAACAATTATGCTAAGAAGAATTGCTAAATCAACACTAACCTAATGCCTCTATATAAGATAAAAAAGTAAAGAGCATCAACCCATAATAATGTGTAATCAAGAAAACTAAACTAAATTTGTTTTTACCTTTTTCAGTTTTTTAGGCAAAATCAAGTATGCAAATTAATTGTTCTTTCGGATGTGGCAGGTGGATGGAAGGTGATTGAGGATGGCTAAAAGTCTTATGGAGTGGTTGTATGGTGTGGAATGGTCCTAGGAGGCTTTTTGTGACTTCCTAAAGGTTCCCCATCAATTCAGCCTCAAAACAGGCTATTTCAGGAAAACCCACAACATGTACTAGAAACCTATAGGATGATCTTGTAGGAATTACTGGAAACCTACAAGATACAGCCGATAGCTAATTTTGAGGTGTTGGAGGTGTTGAGAAGCTGGAAAAAGGTGTGTGATGAGTGGGATAGGGTGATAGAAGGTCTAGGAACACTCAAGAGTCAATATCCAAAAGAAGAGATGGCTAGATTCACTCAATGTGTCTAGGGGGATTTCAATGAAAAAGGACAAAAAAACTAGTGAGGGTGATGGTGGAACAAGAGATGGTTAAGGTTGATGAGGTGGAAGATGCATGCTAGTGATGGAGTCTAGACCTCCTCCTGAAGTACTTGTAGTGCTTAAACATGTGTGTCTTTCAAGAACTATGCAACAAGATACATCTTCATAAACTAGAAAAGCATTAATCAATTGCCATATTATGTATGAAGAAAGTGCTGAAGGAAATGAGAACATGAGTGAGATCTTACTGCAAAAATAGAGCAATGGAAAAAAGATGACAATGGAATGAACCAAATGTTGAATCAAGACAACAAACTCCAAAGCTCATGCAAGAACTAGAAATATGTGTTTTTGGGGCTGCTGAAGGGTCTCTTCATCAATTCATGGCCCCAAAGGAAGGAAGTGAGGTTGAGGCACCTGCTAAAAACCTTGTGGTGATCCCTTTTCTCCTTGCTAACCTGCTAACTGAAAGAAGGCACAAATGGAAGCAAACTAATATAAAACTAATCTAATCTACACTGCTGCAATGGAAATGCAGCTACTTGAGAAAATGAACAATCAAACTATGCATCTAAGCTAACACGCATGTACAATAAAGAGGATCCTTGGCTGCTAGGGTTGGGCCCTAACCCAAGAGCTTCATCCCTCTGAGCTAACTCAATGCTGGCTCAAAACAAAACTCATTCTTATTATCAAAACAATGGATTACATAAAAACCTATCACAAGTCTTGTAGCTTGAAAATAGAGTAGATTTTTACAATCAAAAATCCGAGTCCTACTAAGGTCCTACGCCTCTCTACTTATATCTTTGAAGTCTCCAACAATTTCCTTAAATGCTGGATAAATGCAGGAGGTATCATATCATGCCCAATCTAAAGAAATGTATTTTTTGTGTTCCTTTCAAAATCTTTCTAGGCCATGTGGTGTGCACACAAGGATTAATGGTGGACCCAGCTAACATAGAAATTATAATTAATCTAGAGGTGCCAAGAAGTGTGAAATAGCTACGTGCAACGTTGGGGAATAACAGATACTATAGAAAGTTCATCAGAGTAGTACTGACACAGGATGGTGAGGGAGAGTTGGATCACCCTATAGCATTTGCAAGTAGGAATTTGTCTAAAGCTGAGAAGAACTATTCAATGACAAAACGCGAAGGTTTGGATATGGTGTACACGCTCCAAAATTTCAGACACTACTTTCTAGGTAGACACTTTAAGATGTATACAGACCATTCTGCATTGAAGTACATGGCTAACAAGCTTTTGTTGGGGGGGTGGGGGGAATATGCAGATGGCTACTGCTGTTTCAGGAATATGATTTGATTGAATGCAAGGATAGATCGTCTGTCATGCATTCAAATGGGAGAGGATCCTATTAATTTGGAGGAATGACTACCTAATGCACAACCCTTTGTAGTGCATGTCATAGACAATCAATTTGCAGATATCATACACTTCTTAATGAGGGGTATACTAGTCAACAAAAAAGGAGCTAGTGGTGTGCACGACATACTTTTCTATCATTGTAGGAAATTTATATAAAGTGGGCTCGGACGAAATTCTGCGATTTTATGTACCTGACTTTGAACAAAAAAACATCCTCACTAAAGCTCATGGAGGAGCCGTGAGAGGACATTATGCAGGAAAAGCAACAACACAAAAGATTTTGCATGTTGGGATGTGGTGACTGGCAGTTCATAAGGATTCCAAGGCTTATTTTAAGGCTTGTTATGCATGTTAGAGTATAGGCAAGCCATCGTGAAGGGATGAGCTGCCTTTGAATCCACAAGTTTCGTTACAGACATTCGAGAAATGGGCCATTGGTTTTGTAGGCTCAATTCAACCTCCAGGAAAGAAGACGGGTGCACAGTACATCATCACCGTGACTAAGTATTTGAAAATATGGGTAGAGGCACAACCTGTGAAGGACTATACAGGGGCAACAACAATGAAGTTCCTCTTTGAATATGTGATGACTAAGTATTTGACAAGATGGGTAGAGGCAAAACCCGTGAAGGATTGTATAGGGGCAACAACAATGAAGTTCCTCTTTGAATATGTGCTAACTAGGTTTGGTTGCCCAAATATTTTGATGAACAATTGTAGTACACATTTCATTAATGAAAAGATCAATGCGCTGATGGAGGAATTCCAAGTTTATCATCAAAAGAGCACGCCATATCACCCACATTATATTAGGACGGTTGAATAATTTAATAATATATTCGAGAGCATGATGACAAAGGTTTGCAATGTGCAAAGGAATGATTGGGATTTGCATGTACCTGCGGTACTATGGGCTTACAAAACTACTTGCAAGAAACTGACTAGACATGCACCCTTCACAGTAGTCTATGGCATAGAAGTTGTGATTCCAATGGAGTATATTATACTGAGTCTATGCATAGCGGCGTTCATATGAATGGTGGATTGGAGAGCCCTAGTGGAATGGCTCACGTAGTTGACAAAACATGAAGAAGACAGATCTTTGGCTTGATTCCATCAATAAGTTCAGAAGGAGTGCGAAAAGGCATGGCACAATCGGAATATCAAACTACACACCTTCAAGGTAACTGATTTGGTTTAATTATATGATAGCAAGTTTGAAAATTTTCCAAGAAAATTTTAGATGCTTTAGTTGGGGCCCTATGTCATCAAGGATATTACCAATGGTGGAACAATTTAGTTGGTGAAATTGAATTGAGATCCATTTCCTGGAAAGGTAAATGGAAATCGATTGAAGCCATACACCAAGGATCTGCCTAGATGAATATATGATAAAAGCACGGTCTTAGTGCTCCAGGCAACTGAAAGGAGGCACGACACTATAAACTGAACTACCTGGATTGTAGAAATGCACGACTGGGGGATTGTGAGGGATGGAAGAATGTCACAGCATTAGCAGAAGCGTGAAGGAATTTGCACTATAAAAGGAGAGACCGCGCAGAGCAGCCAAAAAGTGACCGTTACAGTCACTGTTCATGATTTGACAGTGAAAAAATGGCTAAGAGGAGTGGGGGGATGACATTTAAGATAGAATCTAAATGCGAGATTTTTGAAAATATGCCACCAATATAGCATTTATGAATAAATTTTTGGGGGAACGATCGGATTCAAATTCGAATTTTCTTATAAATTACAAATGGTCGCCCAACGAGAAACACTTTGCATTTTGAGAGTTGATGTGTTGAGCTATCAGTTTTGCATGAACCCTAAGAGTTTTGACACTATGGTGGTTGGTTTGGTTTTTTACAGGTTGCCTAAGGAAACCTAAGAGCTCCTTAATAGTCTAATGTTGGCACCTGCACAAACTACAAGTGTTGGAGTATTGATGGCATTTGAGGGAGTTGACCCTGAGATCGTAAATGTGGATGTTCTCGTAGACGTGCCAAATTTGCTGAGGTTGCCCAAGCCAAGGCCTACATCGACAAGAGAGGAGGCTAAGACAAAGAAAAACAAACAAAAAGCACTACAGTTGGTGCGCAAGCCGCCAAGGAAGCACCAAAGGAAAGAGAAGCCCACTGTGCCTGAGAAAGGCAAGGTGGTAAACCTAGAATCCGACAAGGGTGTAGATGAAGGCACAGAGGAAATTGACATTGAGGGTGTATACCTTATCTCAAAGCTACCATAATACATTCCTCCATGTCAGGGTAAGGTGAAGGTCCCAAAGGACTTAGATGAGGGAAAATTTCTTCTTAATACACCTCTGCTACCTGATCAGATCACATTCGAAGGTATCTGCTTGGTGTGTGTTCCACATATGAAATTAAAAGATTAAGACTTGGGAGATACTGATCGATTCCCCCACCTTGCTACTAATAGTTTCATGTAGAGGGTATTGTCTAAGAATTCGGGAGTCACTGTGCTGGAGCTAGTGATGTGGATCCATGGGGTGGAGAAGGTAGGATTGTTGAACTTGCTATGGGTGCCACATTACCACTGCGCACCCATAAACTTGATAGTTATCAAACAGTTGTTGTGCTTGGTGCACGACGAGTGCCTTTGGTTGGAGGAGCCAATCTCGATAACTGATATGTTGATCCATAGGATCACCTCGCTACCCCATTCAAGACAAAATCTAGCCTAGGCATTTGGTGGAAAGGTTGGCGAGCATGACCTCACCGAGTAAATGAAGGACAAGTTTAAGTTTGTCAAAAAGTCATGCGGATACTCAATTTCAAGCATAATCGACCCCATGGTCAAGGTAGACACCCAAATCTTAGCTAGGAAGATAATGTGGAAGTGTCACGCAGATGAGGTGCTAGCACTAGTAGTCTCATTAGAAGCCCATTGCACGGAGGATGTACAATTTGAGTAGGCATGCTTCCTCTACAGTGAGTTGCTTGTCAACTATAGAGAGGCACAAGATCAAGAAAAGACGTTCCATTATGCATGGTTGTTGTTATTAATTGTGTTGGTCACATGGAAGTTGCGGAAGGAAATTTAGTTTCCTCTGATCACAAAAATTTGCTAGAAGCACTGAAGTTTGCTTCGCTCTGGGCCATGAAGGACATTGAACGGGTCCACAAGAGTAAGTTTTATGGTTTCTGATGGAGATGAGCATCAATATGGCCATCAATTTCAAGGCAATATTGTCACCAAATTTTTATCAGTAGTTATCGGGATATGGCGAGTTCAAGAAAAAATTCCACTGTATCTCCATCTGGGCGTGAAAGGAACTAGAACAGAAATGGTATTATCCCCCATACCTAGCAACGCACAATGTGATAGTAGTGGTCCTCAATCGTTGGCAACCAGAATGGCCCATGTCCTCAGATTTGTCCACTGGTTATAGTAAGTCCACGGGAAAGCAAAATAAGGGGGAGGCCCAGTTGAAAATGTAGTAGACGTCTAAAATACGTAAAAAGGAAGTAGAGGAAAAAGCTAGATTTGAAGTAGAGTGCACCACTAAGGAGTGTGTGAAGAGAAGGAAGAGGAGGAAGAGCGAGATGACTCTAACAGAAGTCAGAAGTCTCCTTCGCTATAGACGGAGGATGAGCAGTAATCTAAACAGGGTGCTAGAGACTAGGAGACCACCCCTTTCGGGATAAAGTGGACTTAGGAGTAGGAGAAAGAAGGGTCACGGAAGAAGTACAAGGCATTTAAATCATCACTAGACCCAATCACCTTGACAGAAGGTGACTTAGATGACATTTGTAATAAGGTCAGGGATATGACCGTGGAATTGCTGCAACAGTTTGAGCAACAATAGAAAAAAGCCTTGGTTTCCATTCAGACGGGTCTGCATGAGCTGTAGATCCAAACTTCTCATCTACATACCGGTGTAGGGAAAATCAGTGCAATGTCGACTAGATTGGCGCCAGGTACCTCTAAAGCAACAGAGATGGTTCACTATTTGGATCCCCAGGTCATCGCACTGCCGGATGGAGCTTTGAATACAGAAACAGAAGCTAATAGGGCTACTGTTAGTGCACTAAAGCATATTGGGTTGAACTTGGCTGTGCTTCCAAGTGAAGCCTTGCACACCCTACAAGTAGGTGTGATCCTATAACTTCATGGCTAAGAGTAGTGCGCACTGAGTGTGATCAATGAACAAAAGGTCAATAATGCATTAATGTTCATTGAGAAGACTTCAACAATTGACACATGGAATAAAGTGCAGCAAAAGTAGGAGCACCCTATGGTAGTAGTCGTTGAGGCCCGCAGAATCGTTCCAAAGCTACAGATCCCAGAAGAAGCATTGCAGAAGCCAAGATTCAAAATTTGGCTGCAGGTGTGTGCAGCACCAAGACCAAGATGGCCAAGGTTTAGATTGAGCTGAACCATAAGATTACCAAGCTTGAGTTGAAGGCCCACCCATTGACCCCACCAGAGGTCGAAGAATAGTGTGAGATAGTTGTCAAGGAGTCATTGCAGTAGATGTCATGTAACAGATTGCATTGCGCTCTTCGAGCAGTTACTGGAGGTACTTACTAGTTTGCAAGAACATCCCAACCTGGAGAGGCTAGCAACAGAGGCTAGGGAATTATAGCAACACTGTGACAAGGTCAGAGCAAAAGCGTCCACCATCACTATCATGCAAAGATTGGCAAAGTTGTAGGAAGCAAAGGATATAAAGTAACAGGTAGACACGACATAGTGCAGAGAGGTAGTATTGAAAGCTAGATTGGGGCCTTGGCTCGATGAAGCCTACGTTCTCACTGCCACCATTGAGGGAAAGTTGGCTAGACTATAGGCAACACAGTAGAAAATCAAGACAGATAGTGTAGGACCAACAATGGAGCAACTAGTAGAGTAGGTTAAGCAAGCAGCGATGAAATGTACCGTCATTGTTGTAGTAGTTCAAGTGGAGCTCGGAGTTCTTTGCGATAATATCTCTGTGTCAACAGAGTGACTCGGGGGTGAGTCATCATATTTTTGATGGGGGTCTATTGGGAACGGGTCCACTAGAGGCAATTTTGGGGTTGAAATCCCAAGTTTTGGGGTAGAAAACCCAAGCTTTTATATAAAAAGTGTAAAGTCTCTACATTTTGTGGTCGCAGAGTGCGAAGATGTAAAGTACCATAAAGGGTTTTTTCCCTTCTTTCATGTAATTCATCTCGTCTTTAGGAGATTTGCGGACCATGGGATTGTATAAAAAGGGAAGTCTTAGAATATTCTAAGGCGGTTCAATCAATTCTAGGATTTGGATGTAATGGGTCTATGAGAGTTGAGAGCGAAGATTCTTAACATAGGAAAGAGGCTCTACAACTGTGTGTGTAGAGGCCTAGGGTAGACTTCTGGAGCTGAGTGCGTGGACTCCTGTAGCTATGTGTGCATGATAGTTAGAGTCTGTAAAGAAGATTTGAAGCATTAATAAAGAGGATTATTCTCAAATTACATGTGTTGATCCATTTACTTCTGTTATGGATGCATGTGATTATGTTATGAAGAATATTGGGTTTATGAATTAATGTTATATTGATGCGAAAATCTATCTATTTTACTTTGTTATATGGACACAAGTAATAATATTTGTTTACGCGAAGAATATCTTAATGCATGTTGAAGTTATCAGATACTTAAGCCAATCAGGGTAAATACAGAGGTAAGAACATTTATAGAAGTGCGTAAGTAGATAAATCACATAATTGGGGTCCACAAAGGATGATCATAGACCTTTGCAAAGGTCTAGAAGCCATCTAAGAGATGTATATCGATAATCCCTAAAAGTCTTATTGATATGCATGAAGGCAGACTTAGGGTATAAAACGAAATCACTACCATCTCTAGGTGTGAAAACTTGGTTCTTGCATCCCCCAATACTGCTTCGGGTGAGACTTCAGTGCATGCTCTATGAATTTATTTTGAAAGGGCCTATAGTGTATGGATTTTCTTTGCTAATTAACATTGAACCTGGGTCAGGGCTCACTAAGCCAAAAAGTCTTTAGAAGAAATGGAGGATCCAGCCCATAATATAGTTCGCTCACTGAACCTCGTTCAAGAGACGGCTAATGGACAATGCTGCCTACGCCACAAAGTACAGTTCAATTAATCATGCAAGGTATTGAGAGGATACCTCATCCATCCACTCCACCTCCACATCCACCTCCGCCTCATATACCTACACCTTCACCCCCTACACCTCCCTTTCAACCATTGAACATTGCAAACGTGATGAAGATGTCGATCTTTCAAGGAATAGGGGCCGAAGATCTAGAATGGTTTTGGTTTGTCACAGAGGTTGTTTGGACAGTATAGAAGATTACGGATGATAATATTAAGAAAGCACAGTTGACTACAACCTTGAAGGATCACACATTAACATGGTATATCAAGCATTGCATTGATAACCCCAATGCAAAGTTGGCAAATACCTAGCTAGCTTTGAACAAGGAGTTCAGTAAGCATAAGTCAAAGGTGTAGCCTATAATTGAGTTTAAGGAAATCCAACAAAATATAGATGAGACACCATGGGATTTTGACCCGAGGTTGAAGTGCCTAATCAGGCAGGCCAATATGGTAATCTCAAATTCACAGCATCGTGACTAGTTTATAGCATCACTCTTGCCACATTTAAGAATACCCCTCTCAAAGTAGAAGATAGCAACGCAATCATAAGCCTTGGAGATCAGAATGAGACTGGATGCCTTGCCTATCTAAGATATGAACCTTGGAGTGCAAAAAATTCATTCACAGCTGGAGAGCCTGCACCTGGAGTTGTTGATCCTGAAGAAAGGAAAAGAAGCTCAGCTGGAGGCACGCACTCAGATCTGGTGTATGAAGTGTATGAGTCATGGACATGATAAGGACCATTGCCTAGTATTTAAGAATTATATTGTAGGGGAGGGCTCATAACCATCAAACTAGAGAATAATGTTGGGATGAGCACGAGTTGCGTTGTGGTGTGTGATCTGTGAGATTACAGGAAAGCATGCTACTGATAACTTCCATCTATTGTACAAGTTTGTACATACCCCTCAACAGTTATTTTGGAATTTGTGTAAGTCTGTAGGACATGATGAATGTTGTTGTGGGAGTTATGAGTAGATGATGTATAGAACCCCTACCTACAGAATGCAAGTAGAGAACCAACCTCAAGATCAGTAGGCAAGAGCAGCACGTGGAGGATTCCAAGTTCGAGGATGAGGAAGAGGCACTAGACTAGGTTGAGGATGTGAGTAGGTAATTTGTTATAACTATGGTGAAGCAGGGAACTTCTCCTAAGATTTTACAAACCCTGTGCATCCTTCATGTCAGTATTGTTGACAGTTTGACCATGTCATAGAGGAATGTCCAGTTCTTATGGCATAGATACAAGAAAAGAAGTCACAACCCCAACAACCTATGCAAAACATTTAGATGATGCAGGCAAAGCCTCGTGAAGAGGCTCAAAGTATAAACATCGTGTTGAGAAGTGGTATGACAATTGGTGCAGATAAAGGTAAGCAACCTCAAGACGATGGATTGGAGAAGGAAGTAGATTTTGATCTCCATTGAGCTAATGAGACCTTCATGGAAGCAAAGAAGAACTTAGTTGAGGCCTCCACCTCAGAAAGTCATGAGAAAACACCAGAGACTAGTGTGACAAAAGAAGTAGATCCTTCAATACTAGCTACTTTCATGAAGACTTGTATGAAGTTAATGCATGACCAGAAAGTAGTAAAAGGATTGCAAGAGTTAATAGACAAGTGCACAAATAAGGAAAAGACTCATACTAAACAATGAATAGTAATAAATATTGGTAAGCATAAAACGGGAACAGGACATGAGATGAGGCTAACTGCGCAGATAGGTGATTATAAAATGGACTAGGTAATCTTGGATTTGGGGTTTGATGTGAATGTCTTGCCGAAGCAGACATGGGAAAGGATAGGGAGACTTGTGCTGTAGTGGTCTCCTATTCAGTTGCACATGGAAAATTAGTAGAAGATTATTTCAATGGGGCTCTTATATGGTGTAATGGTGGACATTGAAGGTGAAAGTGCGCTCACTGACTTTGAGGTCATTGAAATAGTGGATGATAGCAATCCATACCCTGTTCTGTTAGGAATTGACTGGGCTATTGATATGAATAGGGTAATTAATTTGAAGAAGTAGAAGATGTCATTTGAGAAGAGGTCACTCAAGGTTGTAGTGCCATTAGACCTTAGAGAAGGAGTGTGTCATCCTTAACCTGTGCGCGACTATGTAGAAAGTGACAATCATATCGATCATATATACATGATAATAGTGTGAGATGAGGATTGGGTCAATCCTATAGCCGATGGACGAATTGTGTTAGATAGAGATAGCTCATGTACCTCAAATTCAGATGAAGAACTTGAACATTTCATGAATTGGATGCATGAAGTATCTACGCTCCACTGCAATATGATGACCAAGTCACTGAGGTGTGTCTCGACTGAGGTAAGAAATATTCTGCATTATGATGGTTTGACTAATGTGGAACTATTTTTGGATTAATTTGAAAGGGAGTACTGGAAGAGCATCGATTCCTATTGGTGGGGTATGCAAAAGGAGAACTTTGCTAGATGGAAAGAATACAAGAGAATGATGAAGTTAAGGTTTGGATATGTTGATACTAGAGTGACAGAAAAATACAACGAGAAGGATGATTTGTGTGATCATTTAGCACGATGGACTAAGGCCTGGGGGACAAAAACACAACCAGAATCGGTGCATACTTTTTGTCATACATTAGATACAATCCCAACGAACTGGTAATTGGAAACAGAGCTTCGCCATGGCACGGATGAATGGGACATTTTAAGAGAGAGTTTTTTATTAAATTTCAACTTCGAGTATGGGTTTGAGAGCATTGATGAGGTGCTATAAGAAATTAAAGTAGTTATATTCAGAATGTCGAAGGACTCAATTGAGTGGACTCAACTAGATTGGAGTACACAATTGCACCATGCGCTGGAATGCTATAATGTGACTACTGAAGAAGAGGATGATCCGAGAAATATTACCATTCCAAAAAAACAAGGACAACACGATGTCGAAGGACAGAAGGTGAAGAACCTAGATATATCAGAGCCTCTGAAAATTTGACAAGTAAACGTTAGATCTAAAGAAGAACCTAATTTCACAAAGATAGCAGACAATTGGGACGAAGATATAGTTGATAAGGTAGCAAAGTTGTTGCGCAAGTACTAGGATTTGTTCCCAACGAAGTTTTCATATCTGAAGGGGATCATTAGAGATTTAGGCATTGCAAAGATCACATTGAAAAAATATGTGAAGCCTGTTAAGCAATGACCTTATCAACTGAATCTAAGATATAAAGAGAAGCTGCGCCAAGAACTGGATAAAATGTTGGGAGCTAGTATTATTGAGCTAGTATAAGAATCAGACTAGGTAAGCTCAATGGTGGTCCAAGGAAAGAAACAGTAGGGTGAGATCCACATATGTGTAGATCTATGGAATTTTGTTATGAAACCAGCTCAAGGAAAGATAGAAAAGATAGTTCAACACCTTAGAATTCAGCCTCTCGAGGGGGCAACCTCCTTTACATTACATAAATGAACAATTCTTGGATGATTCAAATGACAAAACCTCCTTTCTATATATAGGAGTCTAAGGAGTCACAATATAACCCAGCTGACCTAACAATATTAATATAAAGCCACAAAAATAACAAT